>JAZBQP010000022.1:0-128150 GCA_038407015.1 Ceratocystis ficicola
GGTGGCGGAGGGGGGGGTAAGGAGAAAATGAGGCAGTGGAGAGGGGGGGGGGGGGGGGGGGGGGGGGTATAAGACAAAAATGAAGCCTATGAGGCCAAAAGAAGCCGTGTAGCAGTAGCGTAGATCTCGCTGATGATGTACGTGCACCCCAACGGACAACAAAAAACAATGAGAAGAACATTAACAGAATACCAGGGAGGGCAATGAGAAGAAGAAACGAAAAAAGGGTCCTGAACAATATGATTCCTGGTGTTCTCATATAGGGAGTATTCCTGTAAATATTTTCAAGAAAACAATCCACAAGTCCGAACTGAAAAGCAAAGGACAATAAGCTCAAGCCATTCTGTCTCGGTGTATCTCTTGCCCTGCTAGTTTTGTCTCTATTTCCTCTCGTTTTATTTCTCTTCCTTTCCACACATAAAGCCCCGGTGCAAAACGGCCCGTCAATACACTTTTCTCAAGACACAAGCGCAAGCCCCTAAAGGGGCTCTGCAAAAGAGGATCTAAGCAAGCCACATACTAGCCAGAGACCAATTGCAAGACAAAATACGTGACAGCGTCTTGCCTGCGCCTTTGCATCGTGGCGTTTTAAACCGCCGTGAAATGAATGATGTGTTCATGATAACTGTTGCAATCACCCCAGCACAAGCATCCTTGCGCCGACAAGACAGCCACCGACGCTTCCAGAAGACCGTCCGCATGCGATTTAGGCTATGTCGCTACATTATGTAAGCATCTGCGCACACCGCCCTCCACATTATCATGTGCCTTTTTTTTCTGGGCGGCGGTGGCTCCTTCCTGGAGTGGCTACTATGGCAAGCAAGCTTTGGACTTGTGGTTGAAAGCAGCAGCTTCCCAGCCATGTCTATGACGTAACGATCAAATGAGCAGGGGTGGGTGGTAAGAAGGCATCACATTAAACGGCCAAAGCCGAGTTATCCCTGTTTCGTTTTCTTCTCTTTCTGTGCCAAGCCAAGCCCAGTAGCTGTTGATCACAAAGTACAGTTGAACTTTATGTTAGTCAGGTTCACGCTTGGCGGACATAGGGTTCAACAATGCGATGCGAGTAAGTCTCTCCAAAAGGAAAAATTAAAAATACCCCCCCCCCCTTATTCCCCTAGGGGGATTGCCTTCTTTTTGGCTAGAGACGCTAGGAAGAGGTCGGTATCTTACAGTGGCCAGCTAGCTTGAGACTCATACCAGACTTGTCTTGTTTCGCGATAGCTCTACTTATCGCCGATACTCGGTGCGAAAGGGTTCAATACCTCAAAGATACTTGGCTTTCTCGGGAGGATCACGTCAGCTTGTGTGTAGCTTGGTGTATTGCCGGGCGGCATTACTAGGGTTAACAAAGCCTCTCACCTGTTTCCTTTTTAACCGCCATGTCCACAAAAGATACGCCTAAGCTCGGTGAAGAAAGGGCCGTTTTGAAAATTTACTCCTTCCAGCCCTAACTATTTGGCAGTGATTTTTTTTGTGTGCTTGTACATCGAGCGCGGAGCAGCACAAAAAATGGTACCTACAGAGGCAACTGGTGATAGTAACTACCTTTCCCTCTTGTTCTCTTCCTGTCCTGCTCAACTCAAACTGTGGGAAACTTGGGAGCAACAAGCCCTAGTAGCCCAATTTTATCCAATTTTGTCACACGCCTCCAACTCTCACCGGCAGCTAAAACAAAGAAGCGCAGAGCCCACATTGACAAAGACTTATGTGTTGTGCACAGAACCAGAATCACACGTATCCTCGTTGATCCTGCAAGGTGTTAATAACAGAATATGCCAGTCAGATTTTTGCTTCTATGCCGCATGTGGACTTGGATGTCAAGACCGTTGAAGAGAACCAGATCCATATAGCGTCATGTGACTGGCCACCCAAACTCACATGTATCCGTCCTAAATCTTGACAGCAACTACATGTACAATGAAACTTGGCTTGCAGTGGCTCACATATGCATCTACCCAGTTAAAATCGAGACCCTGCATCGTCATATTACACATTACGTGTGTTAACGGTGTACCTTCACTTACGACTATGTAAGCCGGCGTATAGCATGTGTTTAAAGTCGTACGTGCCCAGGCGCATTGAAGCAAAACGAAAGAAAAAGGTCCCCAAAAATCATGATGGCTGGCCCTATGCCCTACCGCCCCACCGTTCGCTGGTTGGTGTGGATTTGTCTTCAAAGCCATCTGAACAGAAAAGATGTTGGGACTCTTTCTTCACGACACACAAGGGTTAGGGCTGGGACGGGCATTTCGGCTGCTTTCTCTTGTCTTTTTTTTTTTTTTTTAATTCTTCTTTTTTCTATTTTCCTCCTTGGCAGCTGACAGGGTCCTTCGCCCCCTCTCCCCACAATTCACTAACAAGTTCTTGCGTTAATGCTTATTGTCGCGCGGCATCTGCTTGAAAAGTCTCCTGCCTGTCGTCGGCTGCCTCTCTTAGTAATGTACATTCCCTTGATTTGTGAGCGGCTCTCACATGCTGTATCGCTGTATTTTTGTGCGTGAGCACTCGCGTGCCTTTGGCCCGAGCCACGTACACAGTACATAGCATGCTACTTGCAAATAGGCTCTTCTTTCTTGGCTAGCGAACGCATGGCCTTCCCTAGTTTTTTCTGAAATGTATTTATTATTTAATTTTCCGACTTTCGCCTGGCATGGGCCTAGACGCGTGATGCTCCTCTGTGCCAGCTGGCAGCACAGCTCGCGCTCTCTCTCGGGACCTGGCGGCTGGGTGACATCGAAGATTGCGACTTTCTTTCCACTATTCATTCAAGCATCTGGTTAGACTTATTTTGCACCACGATTTCGAACAAAGCTGAGCTTCTGAGCTCTTAGGTAGAAAGTTGGGGAGTTAAAGGAGTCGTCCTCACAGCTTTGTCTCCTCACACGCATTGTGTATGTGGGGGTTGTTCCGTTATTCCCGCCGCCCGCTTGATTCTTGGCCTACAAGGCCCATTAGCGGAAACATGCCCCTTCCCAATTAACTAGCGAGCGCCTTATTTCCTGGGGGCTGCTTGTTGTTGTACACAGTACTTTGCTTGTCCGCTGTGGGACCTTAGAAGCCCATGTCTACGATACATGCGAGATTTACCTAGATCAACGAGCACTGGGAATGCAGATAGGCAATCATGTGCGGTGCACACTATGCATATATGTACACATGTGCTACGAATGGATTGAAAAGGAGAATGAACCCTCGCTAGCTATCCAACGGACTTGAAGTGCACACTGGGAAAAAAAAAAAAGTGCAGGCACGGCACATCACACAAAGATAGGCTGTTCAGTACGCAAACCAGCCAGCATTCTACTGTAGTCTGTTTGGCGGCCTCCCGAGACGCTCCTCCAAGCATGTAAACTGAGCTGTAGAAGCGAGGGAGGGGAGGGGAGGGGGCGAGAGGAGGAGGAGATGACGAAGATGAAGGGGGTGTGGAGAGCAGGAGGACAAGGAAGAGACGAGAAAGCTCCTTCATGTTCTCTCCAGTTTTGGCCTACATCCAACAACAACATTCTTGTCCTGGAGATAGGCTGGACTCTTCAAGACCAGCTTCTAGCCTCGGAAAATCCCACCTTGCACCGAGCGAAAGCAGAGCACAAGCACAAGCACACGCACACGCACACGCACAAGCACAAGCACAAGCACAAGCACAAGCACAAGCACAGGTACATATCACAGGCACATACTGGATGCGACATACCTTTTGATGCCTGTTTCAATGCATGTACTCTCCATGCAGACTAGCACACACCACAGGTAATATACAGTAACGCAGCTACTTAACACAGCGGTAGACATACTTACCCACGCCCACTGTTACGTCGGATGCTGCATCTTGCTGGGTTTGTCGAGACGCCAGAGTCGTAGATGGAGAGGGAGAGCGGGGGAGAGAGGGAGAGGGAGAGAGAGACGAGAGAGAGAGTGTGTGTGATTGATCTCTACGGACAGTGGGGATCTCAGCCGAGTCCTGCAAAGGGCCGGCCATAGCCTGCTGTACTGCGACAATGTCGGCTTTGGCGGTTGGTGTTATACTAATTCCATGTAGCCATGTTCTTGTGCATGCTCACACATCTGCATACAAAGCTCGACGGCCGTTTCTCGTTTCATACAGACCTCCTTTTGGTATAGACGGACCTTGTCGTCGGCTTATCCCCCTCTTTTAGGCTCAAGCTCGGCCGGTTATTGGAGTCGTGTTTGGGCAAGAGCAGTAGTTGAGATAAGTTAGTTGCAGGCAATTTCACATCATCGGTCGTGCCTGTGCGATATTTTGGGGCAAAAGGTGGGGGCTTCCGAGCAGGATGCTGAACAACCCTTATGGGCAACCCTATGTCACTAGTCACGACTACCGATGGAAAGAGGTGGATTGATGCTACTTTATTGACGTTGCTATCTTGATTCAATGTGCGTGAAAGAGCGTATACGTGCTTGTGTCTCGTACATATATACAGGCAGGCAGATTATATTCGCACGCGTGCGACAGAACAATATACTCGTGGTCTGAACTCGAAAGTCTAGAGGTCGGAAATAGCCAGGCCTGGTAGCACTGGCATGCACAAACACAGACAAATGGCCCTCCAAAGGGCCATCCGATGCGATGATACATACATACAGTCCAGAACCGGAAATGAGAGAGATAGCCAATCTGTATTGTTTTCTATTATAGCCGCCAAGACCAGTAGCCACGGGCAACAAACCTCTGGCCGTCATGGACATTTGCCTATGTAGAAGGATCATCTTTCCATGATTACATTCACCCTCTATTGCCCGCCAACCAGACAGCCAATGAACCACGGAACAGGCGGTGAGCATGTGATATGTCACCTTCAAACAAAATAGTAATAATAAAACAGCCTGCCCTTTGTCTACAGTTACAACTACCACAATCACGCACCGTACGCACTGCTACGCTGTCCTGAAAAGGTATAACACTAAAGTTCAAGAGAGGAGAATAAGCAGGCAGGATAACACACACTGGCCACGCACAAATATAAAAAGAAAGCATCGACTGCAAAAAAAACAACCTGATGGACAGGGCGCAACAACCAGCCGTCACGGGCTTGCTTCCGGCCCATGCTTGAGCAATGGGCTTCTCGGTATCCACCGCATGCAGAAGGTACGACGCGGGATAAGAGCAATGTCACTCTATAATGTGAAAAAGCCGAGCCTACCCCCCTCTTCTAACACCCACACACCCCTCTTAAAGCTAGCGTCGCCAATAACGGAAAAGAAGGGCGGCGCAACATGCATGTATGATGGGTGTAACAAAGTGCAGCGCAGTGCAGCGCAGCGCAGGCAGTAAGGTAGGTTCAGGTGGGTGTGGTGCTGGGCTACGACCAACCATGCATCTTCAGGGCGTCCTAAATGCGTGCTTACAAGTTGGGGCCTGGCCTTTTCCGGTTTGCATGCTCGTCCATTTCCCTACTTTCCTGCCTCGTGTATGCCTCCCCCTCCCTTTTCTTTATCTCTCCCTCTTCATAGATGTCCCCCCATACGCACATGAACCTATGCGTGAATGTTCTTATGCAACGGCGGCACAGCTGTCCAAGCTCCGTGCGTGAGCACATATACAATCAGCATATTCTGGGGTAGTACAGCATCCTGTGCTGTATGGGCCGGCACTTTCTTTTCTTGCGTCACACAGCACGAATGGTGTAAGCTAAGGAGATTGCTTGACATGAGTATTTTGTCGACGCGTTTATATTTTCCTGGTCTTCATTGCGATGTATGCAGGGAATTGTACTCTGTATGTGTGCGTCTGCAGCAGGGTATTGGAGAAAATATCAGCAGTTGGTATCTCCTAAAGGGATAGGACTCTGCATCTAGTAAAAAGAACGCCTTTGTTTGAGGCTCGGCGGGTTATCACAGCAGCAGAATCCTCGCATGTGTTTTAGGCGTCGAATACGCTTGACATGAGATTGGCTACTGCGCTGGGGATCTCAGCCCCTTTCCCCTGCTTTTTACATTGGGGGGCGCCGGATGGCTGGTTGATAGACAGGTAAGACAAGACAGATAAGTCTAGTCCGGTGTTGAAGTAAGGCCTGGACAACGTAACGGAGAAAAAAAGGGACGCCACATCGGGTGTTCAGCCATGGCTCGCAGTTCTTTGAAACATGTGTTGCGGTGAGCGTCTTTGAGGGCTAGGGGTTGTAGATACCGGAGCCAGGTTACCTGCAACTGTCTCGGGATCTACCTATACATGCAATAGACTGGTCTAGATGTAGGCTGAAGTCGCTGTGGGTGTGAGGGGGGACATTGACTAGCAGAAGCATGTTGGGTTGATATTCAATCTTATCGTCTTGACGGGAAAAGGTAGCATAACACTGTGCTATAAAGCTCATGGAGCTTAATGCTGAGGGCTCGAGGTTTGGTAGTACCTAAAAGGGGCCCACCTTGTGGTGCCGGACTTCGGATAGAAATGGCCGAAAAACAGAATCCTACGCCACTTTCAGCGGTACAAGAAACAAAAGAAGTCCTCGAGCCTATTACACAAAAGGCTTTGTATATGGTAAACTGTTTTGTGGCCTTCAACCAGCTAGGTATTCAAAGAATAGATGCCAAGGTTGCATCCTAATGCTGAGCGTATCATTCCCCCCTCAGATTAATCCTTCAGTTAGTCTTCTCTAAGGCTTCTGATATCTCCCCATAGCCTGAGTCGACTCTCAAGGCCATTGTATGTTCACACAAGCCCTTGTCTTCCCAGTCGCTGCTGGTGTTTGTGTGCTTTGGCGACTCGCTTATCACTTGCGACTTGTATTGGTGGGTGTCTTCTAGATCGGAAAAGGAAAAGTTGACTGAGGTTGGCGATTCGGCGACATAATCGTTGTCCTCATCGTTTTTGGGTACGTGGTATTGAGAGCCTGTCCCAATACCTAGATATCGAATGAAGGGGACGGGTTGTCCGGGGCCATCGCTGTGGGAAGAAGAGCTGCCAGGGCTGGCCAAGTCGTCTTCGACGGGGAGGTCGAGGAAGCTAGGCCGCTTCTTGTTGGCTTTGTAGTGCTGCCGTCTCATAGCTAGCTCGGCAGCAAGCTGGGCATTGGACTCTGAGAGATTGGCCTGGGTAACAGGGGATAGGGGCTCTTGGGGAGATTTGCTCTTAAGAGCCTTGCGCTTTGCTACTCTGCTCTTTAGTTTGGACAGAACTTTCATCTACAAATGGTGGCAGCGTTAGTCGAGCTGAAGGTGTGTGTGGGGAGGGCGAGGACTCCTAGACAGGAGGAACTGGGAAACTCACCACCGTGAAAATGTTTGTTGTTCTGCGGGTTAGGGCCTGGCTTAGCTCTAGTTCGTTGGGGATGTCGATGAACTCAGCACAGTTTTCTTCTTCCGGTAGCAATGGATCAATGCCCGACATTGTAACCCAGGGATGCTCCTACAGTGTTGAAGAATGTCAGTAAGATGAAGACAACAATGAAAGGGGATGAAGCACCAAGGCTTAGCCTTACTCTTAGCTCTGGCATCTTAATCCGCGTGAGAGGGTCCTTATCTAGGATTCGGTCCATCAGGTCGACAAACTCCGGGCTTTCGTCCTTCGTAAGCACATGTCGTTTCGTGCGGATATTGTCGTACATTTCAAAGGGATTATCGCCTTCTTCAAAAGGGATCTTGCCGTAGCGAAAGCAATATAGGGTAACGCCCATAGCCCAAATGTCGACGGCCTTGCCGGCAACATCACCGTGCTTGGGTCGACATAGCTCTGGGGCCATGAATGCTGGCGACCCGGCGTCTTTAGAGATCTTCATATCCTCATTGCGAACATCAGCGAACATTTGAGAAACTCCAAAGTCAGAGATTTTCAGCACGTCATCCTCGGAGAGCAGAAGATTTTCGGGCTTAATATCGCGATGAATGATACATTGCGAATGAAGATATTCAATGCCAAGAATCAAGTCCCGAAAGTAGTGTCTGGCCTTCTCTTCATCCAAAGGCTTTGCTCTTTTGTCCTCGTCAAACGATTGCACAACACCACGCTGGCACATCTCAAGCACCATGTACAGCGAGTCTTCCTCTGGGTCATCAAGGACTTCGATGAGCTGGACGAGGTTCTCGTGGTGAAGCTTCTTCATGACGGCCACTTCTTGTCTGATGAGAGATAGGGGATCACCGGCATCTGGGACATCAAGGTCCATTACCGAGACGCGAGGACTGAGAGGAGGCCGGTTTAGTCTGGATCCAGGCCGAGTGCCAGGACCTGCAAGCCGGCAAGGCCCACGGGCACGCAATAATTGCGACTGGACTCGACGACGCATGCGGGATTTGGAAAACTCTTTGACAGCCTGCATAAGAGTGAGCGTCAGCCAACGATACCGGACGGGTTCAAATCTGCACTATACCGACGACCTACGTATTGATGGCCCTCCGAGTCTGTGCCTACGCGCACTTCTCCATAAGAACCATGGCCAATCTCGCGGCCTAGACGGTACTGGTTCACACGATGGTACAAGAGGCAGTTTTCCGAGCGTGCGTTCAAGGTTTCCTAGACGAATGAAAAGCCGGGTTAAGAACAGCCACCATGCTGAAAGACCAAGTCATGTGTATCTTTACCTTTACCGTAGTGCGCATTGAGGGAGTTCGTCGATGGTGTCGCATGGGACTGTGGTATCCAGACGGTGTTCCAGGGCCAGGAGATAGCATAGAGTACTCGCTGAGAGTCCGCTTGTGATATCTTGAACGCACAAGCAGGCCGAGTTTCAGTTAGTGAACATCCAGCAAATGCAAGTGTTGATGCCGATGTGCCAAGCGGAAAGACAGCTTACGAAGCATTTGCCCTCTGGGGGTCTATAGAAGCGCCTAGAGATTGCGAAGTTTCAGAACGCAGCACCCATGGCTGTGGCACAAACGCCGGCAATAGACCAGGCGGGGTCTTTAGCTTGTCAACGACATCTTGGCCTGGAACGGCGTCGAGGCCGGTAGATTCTGGAGTAGTAGATATAGACATCGCGGGTGGAGAGATGTAAAGAGAGGAGTATCAAGCCTGCCAACGAGAGCAATGCCCAAGTGAGGCCTGAAAACGAGCTGGAATGTGAGAAAGAAAGGACTTGAAAGGTGAGGAGAGCATGAATAAGACTCTAGGCGCAGAGGAAAGAAGCCAAGGCTGGGCCATGTAGCCTGCGTGTTGCCTTAACTCTAGCGCTGTTAGCGGCAGGGTCCTCTGTAAAAATAGCCTGACTAGGGGAGGCGGATTAAACACAGGTTCAAATGACGATCAAGCCTGCCTGAACATGGACAAAAACAGATGGAAAAAAGACGACGAGAACACAAGAATATTGTCGTGTTTTGTGCTTTGCGTTTAGGCTTTGTGGCCGATCAAAAGGTTACAGTAGTAACTGGGCCTTAATTTTGTTTCATTTTCTCCTTGTGCGTGACGGAGCCTGTTTCATGCGCTGAGGAGCTGATCTGATGCCAGCCTTATCGCAAACCCTAATTGGCTCTACAGCCGGGCTCGAGGCTGGGCTCACGATTTCCCGTGTTCCAATTCTTCGCTGGCGTCTACATATCATTGCGAGTATTCTGATTGATGGAGATAGTTGTGTATAGCATTCCATTTACAGACGATAGTAAGGCTGTTGAAGATTGAAGCTTTGGGCTGCAAAATTAAACTCCACATTTCATCTGGTTAGGTGAACCCTGGTAGATGCATATACCCCATAGAAACATCCCCTCAGTTGTGTCTCAACATCACCCAAGATCGAGAGCTTGCGCTTCAAGCTTCGTCTACATACCACAGCCAAATCCCCATTCCCGATTTCGTTTTGGCCTGTCCGCCACATCGCTCTCCACCGCTAGTCAAAGATCTCCTGCGCGCTGCTAGGCAATGGCCGCTGACTGAATTTGGGCTGCGATCATTGCTTTGTTGCCATCACCATGACCATCTACTCGTTCTTCGTCTTCGACCGTCATAGTATGTCGTCTGCTGGCCTCCATCCGCTGCAATCATAGAGACTAACTGTTGGATTCTGCGCTCCAGCGGAGTGTGTCTACACTAGAGCCTGGGCAACTTCTGATCCCTTAAATCCTGCCCTGCCGCCTCTGCCGCCCTCCAAGCAATCGACTGCCGATGATGCCAAGCTCATATTCGGGACCGTGTTTTCGCTGCGCAACATGGTGCGCAAACTCGGCGGCGAAGACGATGCGTTTGTTTCCTATCGAACCGGGCAATACAAGCTACACTACTACGAGACGCCCGCAAACCTGCGCTTTGTGATGTTGACCGACACCGCGACACCCAGCATGCGCAATGTGTTGCATCAGATTTACATAAACCTCTGGGTTGAGTACAGTATGTATAGCGTCTACCTACAAGGGCCTTTCCCCTCCTGCTGTGTGGCATTGTGCTGATCCTATATCCTTGCGTAGTCGTCAAGAACCCTCTTGCGCCTGTGGAACACAAGGGCGGTGCAGGAGTGAAAAACGAGCTTTTTGAGATGGGGTTAGACCAGTTTATTAGGACCTTGATGTAAACGTGGAATAAATGCGACTTGCGATTAGATATACATACATGTTTCTACGTACGTTATTATCGTTGTCGCTGTCACCAGCACGGATAAGGTACATGGTAGGCCCCAAGGTGGTTGAATAGCCCCACATAAATATGATCTGCTCACCGAGCCTGCGATAAGCTTGATAAGGCTCACCGAGAAAAAAAACCCAAGCCGTAGAAAATCTCCCCCAAGCTTTTCTGCGACAACGAACAAAGCCTGAATTTCCCAGCACCAACGCTTTATTTATCTTCTCTCAACCGCCACTACATCACCTGTGTATTGGCTGCCATCCCGTCACGATGAAGCTAACCACAGACTCCGAAGTCCCTGTTTACACAATATCTGGCGAGGACACTGCTCGTCCTCTGCCTGATTGGCTGTCGCGCAAACGCAAGAGACAACTGCGCCAGGATAGTGAGGAGGGCATTGAACTGCTCCAGGATTTCGGATTTGAAGAGGCCAGCCAGTGCTTACAGATCAGCGAAGATGGCGAGTGGCTGATGAGCACCGGAACATACAAACCACAGATTCACACGCATTACCTCCAACACCTTTCGCTGTCGTATGAGCGCCACACCGATGCCACAAACCGCCGCTTTGTGCTGCTATCTCCAGATGCCCGCAAGAGTTTACATCTGCAGTCCGACCGATCTCTCAACTTCCAGACAGCCGGCGGCCTCCATTACGCTACTCGTATCCCCCGATACGGCCGAGATCTTAAATACGATACACGGACAACCGAAGCTCTAATCACTAGTGTCGGGCCTAATGCAGACGGAATGGGCGAAGTTTTCAGATTGAACCTCGAGCAAGGCCGCTTCATGAAGTCTCTGGAGCTGGATATTGGCGGTCAGAGCACAACGTCGGTTGATCCCGTGGGCCTGCAGGGTGCGATTGACGCTGGCAGTATCGATGCTGTGGCTCTTGCCGAAAGATCACATGGCCTTCAGGCCTATGGTACCAGTCTAGGGACAACCGAGTTTTGGGATCCTCGGTCGCGCACACGGGCGGCCATCTTGCCACTTCCCAAGGGCGCTTCATACTCTGCCTATGACAAGGTAGGCATCAGCTGCTTGGAGTTTGACCGCAGTGGCTTAACACTAGCTACGGGCACTACCAATGGGCTGGTGTACCTGTACGATTTGCGGTCTCCACAGCCGCTGCTCAAAAAGGACCAGGGCAATGGCTGGGCTATCCAAAAACTCATATTCCTAGAGAGCAACACCGAAAGCGTGCGCACAACTGAGGGCAAGGTGCTCTCTGCTGACAAGACTATCATAAAGCTATGGGACCGCAAGGACGGCACACCATGGACCCATGCATCCTCAAGTGTCGACATCAACGATGTGGCGTGGTATCCCGATAGTGGCATGATACTGACAGCTAATGAGGGCCCCCGTCAAAACATTTTCTTTGTCCCGACGCTTGGCCCTGCACCGCGCTGGTGCACTTTCCTCGACTCGCTAGTCGAAGACTATGCCGATGGCAGTGGAGCTGTGACTGGCGGCAGCTCGAACCAGCCGGCCGGCCAGGTTTACGACAATTACAAGTTCGTCACGCTCGAGGAGCTCCGCACACTGCAGATGGCACATCTTGTGGGGAAGACATCGTTGTTGCGGCCGTACATGCATGGATACTTTGTAGCACAGCGACTATATGACGAGGCTCGTTTGATCACGCAGCCGACTCTCTGGGAAGAGCAGCGCACCAAGATGATTCGTGCCAAGATTGAGAAGGACCGCGAGAGCCGTATCCGTGGCCACAAGAAGGCGTTGGCAGCGGTCAAGGTCAATAAACGACTAGCCGAAAAGGCAGCGGCCAACGACAAGAAATCAGCCAAGCTACTTGGCGACGACCGTTTCTCCAAACTTTTCCAGGACGAGGAGTTCGCCATCGACGAGAACAGCAGGGAATTCTTTGCCATTAACCCGTCGGCCAAGGTCAAGTTCATGGCCACCAAGGCTGTGGCTGAGGAAAGAGAGGAGAAGCAGAAAAAGGAAGAGGAGGCTCGTAAGCCGGCAGTGGGCAAAGGCGGCAAGATGCGTGCAGCCGTACCCATCAGACACAAGAGTGACGGCGGTGGTTTGTCTGCCTCTGCAAATCAAGCTCCCACACAAAACATGCGCAGAAGAAAAGCGCCCAGAGGTTAGACATGGTCATGGTTTGCGGCTGGTGTTTGGGGTATGGGCCTGTTTTGTGTTATATACAGTTGTATCTCATGTTTTACTTTTTTGACTATTGTCATTGCTTTGGTGCTTTTGTGCTGTTCGTCATTATACTGTTGTGTAATTTGCTTCTACTCTCTACGGAAGATCGCCAGTGCCTTGTGAAGACGTTCGTATGTACATCAGTCAAGCTCGTGTGATGAGCAGGAAGATATTCCTCAATGTGAGATAATTTGCAAACATCTTTCTGTGCATTTTATGTACCTACATACCTTTAGACAGATGCTCATGTACGCACATGCACCGCTCGTGGCCGTTTATCAAAGAGCTCCAAGTGCTTGCATAGATCGATCAACTATGTCAGAAACGAAAAGAAGAGACCAAGCGAGTGGGATGAGGAAAAATATTAATGATGGCATGAGAGAACTACGAAAAAAAAGAAAACACAACAGACTATGTGCCTCTACTGCCCCTCTGATGTTACTTTCTCCCACACATTCTCAAAGGCGGGGTCTACGATGACCATACTCTGCCCTGTATCGCCCATCGCAACTACACTCTCATCTTCGTCATCACGTACTACTTTGAGTGTCTGAGAGCCGGGCCCTTTAACCACTTGGGGGGCACCGCCTCGCTTTGTTGGCGCACCAAGAGAGACAGATGGGGATGCGCCAAAACCCGCATCACCTTGGATGTCTGCCTCCCAGTTGCTAGAGTATACAACAGCAGCAAAGGCCTCGAGCTCCGAAACCTGTTCCATATCCTGCAGGTACTCATTCTCAATGGATATCCCGCTGCCAATCACATGAGCCTCGCGGGTTAGCACGGATAAGATCTTGGGTAGGGGAACAGCACGTGTCGACCGCAGCTCGCGCATCTCCAGCGAGTCAGTAAGAACCTGGTCGGGCAGCGGTAGATCATAAGCGCCAATAGCAAGCTTTCGGTCAACTAGAGCAGTGAAGCCGCGGTCCAGCAGGAGAGTAAGGACATGGATAAACGAGGGAGACTCAATGATGTCTGCAGTCTCGTCAATCAACTTGCGAAGCGACACGGGGGTAGTGGGGGTAGTAGAGTCTGGACAGGAAATAACCTGGGCATCGCTCAAGTCACGGCCAGTGTTTAGGATGCCCGACTCGCGAATAACGACATCCTCGTCCTCGCGAGGGGGCAGGAGGACGGAGAGCCAGTTTGTCTTTCTACGCTCTTCGGGTGATGCGCCCTCAACTAGCTTGCGAACAGCTAAAATGTGCTCAGCAAGCTTATCAAACGACAGAAAATCGCGGGGGCTTAGTGGCCCGAATACCCGGCGCACGGCGGATTCTACACGCTGCATGACAACAACCCAACCACGGTTCAGCAGCCACCAGCTGAATGTCAGATATTTGCGGTTCGTCTCGAAGTCAGACCCATAGACGGCAGAGGAATCGATATCATCGTTGTTCTCGAGGCTAATGCCAGATGAGAAGTTAGGGGTGGCCAGGGTGACGACGCTAGATAGATAGCTGCGGCGACCAAGCAGGTTGAGCTGGATGCGTGTGAGCATCGTTAGCAGAGCTAGGGTGTAAACCAGAGTGAAGGCGCGAGTGATTGCTAGATGCTGTTAGCATGGATGTAGGGTGGAGATATGGGTACGGGATTAAAAGTCTCAGGGCTTACAGCTGATAGTCAATTCGGCCCAAAGCTGGCGCTTAGTCTTGCGAGCGGCCTTGGCTGCTATGGCTTGGGCCTTGGCTTCAGCAGCTGTCTGTACTATAGCTTTGCCATCATCCTGAGGCCGGGCGACCTCAATCTTGGGAGCCTCCACAGAGACAGCAGTCTGGTCTGGTGCAGCAGAGTCACGTGGAGCTTCAGTGGTAGCGGCTTCCGTAGCAGGAGCTTCGGCATCAACGGGTCCGGTGGGGGCAGAATCAGGGCCGTCGTTCTTTGAGGACTCTTCCGCCTTGACTTCCTTGGTGGTAGGAAGTGCTTCGGTCTGGCCATTGGCCTCGGCAGCAGGAGCCTCGGCTTCAACAGGCACGTCGGCAGGTTCAACCCGATCTTCAGGAACAGTCGCAGGAATGGCGGGTGCCGTCAATTGCGAAGGGAGCACAATCTGGCTTACATGTATTCCGCTCTCGCTGTTAGTGCTCCTCCCGTCATCCTCGGTAATCGCAGTATCAGCCAAGCTCGGGGGGCCAGCCGTCGACAAGGTGGCGGTTGACCCAGCCCTGCTAGTGCCTTTTACGCGCTGGATCTGATAGGTGATATTTTCGGTGTTCATAGCATCAATTATGTTTTGTGTCGCAGTCGGGAGAAGGGCGAGCACAGTAAAAGTGCAATCCTCCTGGTTCTGTTCAAACCGCCGCCGAAGACTGCGAGTTAGAACGAGCGTTAGCCGGGGATCTAGCAACTGGGAAGGGTGGAGTTGAGGATGGCCTGGTATGGCCAAGACAAGACTCATTTCAGACACCTACTTTTCCTTAGAAACTCTCTCGCTACTTAGCCGCTCGCGGGCATCGTTGATCTTGGATGTGACATATTGAGCGGCGATGTATCCAGCGCCTAATACACCAAGGCCAACAGCGACGGGCGTGCGATTGCGCTTGAGCCAGCGCCTTGTCGCAGATAGCATGTGTGGCAAGTGTGGAATCGATATACGGGATAAGGCCGAAAACGAAGCAGATATCACAGAATCAAGGCAAATGGTGTAGCGCGGTGCTGAAAGATGTGATGGGCTGAGTGCAAGCCAAATAGTGAGTCTCGAATTTCTCGGCCAGGCAGGATACAGCAAATGTCTCCACAAGGGCTGTAAAGCAGGGCAGAGCAGAGCAGAGCATCAAGCCGAATGAGCAGAGGGGTTTATTGAAGAGAGGAAAAGGAGATGAAAGGCACCAATTCGGTGCCAGATGCAAGGCAGAAGATGAACTTTAGGTATGCACGTGAAATCATTGAGGGATCAAAAGGAAAGCCGTGAATTTGGGCAGCGCGACAAGCCGTGGCCCGCCGCTGGAGCAGCGCCTAGATGCCTGTATGTTCAGTGGGAAGCTGTCTATTCACGTGCCTAAAGGCCCTATAATGCAGGCCGCTATAGCGGAAGAACACACTACACCATGGCTATCCAAAGCCGCCAACGCTGAATTAATGGCGCCGCCCCCTTAGTAGAAGTTTATCGCCACAGCTCACTAGCGCCACACTTTAATGGAGACGCCACATCAATGTCGTCACTGTTCTTCGTGAGTACTCTAATCTCCTTCGATGAAGCCTTGTTCGTATCATCATCAGTCTTTTATGCCCCTTTTGTCCTGTCCAACAAAACGCTACTCGCTTTATTTTCATGCTTTCAGCCCTCCCATGTCATACGCGTATATTTGACGACGGCAGCCTCCCACCATTCTTTACATCCCTTTTCACATTGACACGCTCGCTACCTTGCCTGCTCGCTACTTTGCCTGTCTTGCCCCCTCCCAGGCTGAACAAAATCCCCAAGTCGCTACGACCTCAACGGCCAGATTCCGGAGCAGAATTTATTTCGTTTCGACTGTCTACCATAAAACAAACAAAGGAAACCTAACTGTCCTCTCCCAAGGTCAAGCACAGACCAGGCCGTCTCCTAGACCTGCGGATTTGCACCAAGCTGCAAGACTTGCATGCCAATCAATGGTGGGGTAAAGAAAAGAAAAGAAAAGCCTATTCCATCCCCAGCTGCACACACTGCACACCTTCTACAGAACAACAACAACAATAGCAGCAATAAACAAGGCCACTAGTGCATTTTTCCCGAATCACTTTTTCTTGTCTTCCTTCCCCTCCTTCTCCCTCTTCTCCTGCTGTTTCGCAGCAATCCGCTCAGCGGCCGCCAGTTTGACATCTCATCTTAGCCTTCTCACTCGGCCTGCTCTTTGTTATTCCTTTCCCCTGCGCCCTTGGAAAAAAAAAAAAGGAAAAGACTTCTCTCCTCGTTGTCGTCTTGTTCGACATGGACCAACCTCAGCAGCAAAATCCGCACGAGTTTGTGCTGGAAGCCATCTCAGACCCAGACTCTGTTCGTGAGATTGTCAAAGGTGTGTCTCTATCTCCATCTGTTTCATGTCTCCGTTCTCCAATCAATTTGCGCTTCTTTTCTAATTGGTCTGATGGCCCAGCCGCTAACCCGTCATTCTGCAATCCTCCTCCTTATTGCGCCCAAACTATAGCCCTTCTCCACACAATCTTCTTTCATCGCTACTTTCCTACCATCGAACCTCGCACACGCAGATGTCTCGACCTTCCCCTGCCCTACGTTGTCGACGCTGAGCTAGAGACCCTTATTGACCAGCGTGTCGCTAAACTGGCGCATGATCTAGAGCTAGCTCGTGTTGGTCCTGGGGGGATTCGTACTGGGACCCCCTCGGCCAATTCCTCTACCACCTCGTCGCCATTACCATTGCCCCATGGGGGGGTGTCGCAAGCTGATCAGTCCGGCAATAAACGTGGCATTGTAAAAATCCAATTTTTTGAACGACGTCGTCGTACTGGCTGGATCCCGCGTGCAGACGAGGAAGTGTGCTGGGAGTCTTGGATTCTCAAGGTCTCTCTAGCTCAACCACGAAATGAGAATGGTATGTTCACTCCATTCATCGCCAACCCTTCTTTAACCTTTCCCCTCCCCCACTTCGGTTACACCACGCCAACTTGCCGCGACCAATTGACTAATGCAAGTATGTGCAAACTCAAAAACAGACCGGGCGAAGCTGCGCAAGGCCATGAGCCGAACCCTCCTCAACGAAGTCATCAACATCACCAACTTTGTCTCCCTCAACAAAGGCCATATTCCGCCCATCACGTCCTCTTCCAACAACCCCTTCCCCTACCAAATCACCGTAAACCCCAGAGAAGCTTCGTGGTCTGGAAGATTGCGCATGTACTAGCACCATTGAAGTCCTGTCTTTGCTAAGTCTCCCACTAATGCACGGGTGTTGAAACGTTGCTGGCCATAGTCCCAGTTCGCCCCATCCTTTGCCTGGTGCTGTTGAGTGCCTCTAGTCTCATTCTGGTAGTGGATCATGTTGTGCCTCGAGACTGTCATCACCATGTGCCATGAATCTTTTTTTTCAGCTTCTTAATGTTCTCTAGGCCCGGTTAGTTAATCCTCCATCTTACAATGAAGTTTTCGTATCGATGGCTCTTCTTTCTCCCCCACTCTCTACCATGCTATACCTCACCTACACACATTTATTCTTCTTCCTTTACCTAGAGAACTCAGGGCTTCCAAATCCTAACCCGTCCTCCCTCCTCTCTTTTTCTCTTTCTCTCTTCTCTTCATATTCCTATTCCCTTTATTTCCTAGCCTATCAGTCGAGGTCAGCCCGCATCGATGCGCCCATCTTGCTTCCCCTCCCCTCATTGCCTCCTTTAGAAAAGATAGAAAAACCCGGGTGGACAACTTCTTGTTATTTACGCTTCACAACATGCCAGATTTCCATGTTATCAACAGGATTCTTTTCTTGTATACATTTTCGTTCTTCCTTTCTTGCTCTCTCCCTACTATCTAGACGCTCAAACTTTATATTTCCTTGCGCCTTAGCCATCTTCATCTTCATGTTTCAACTAGATGTCGTATTGCCTCATGTATAGGCCTTCTTTGTATCAAGAATGGAAAAAAAAAGTGGCAAAACAAATAAACACATTGATAACAAAGCAACGTCTCATACGGCAAGAGATAGATATCAGTTCGAGTTCGGTGTCTCGCTATTACTAATCAGCTCTAAGTCTCCAAGTGCGATGGATACAATCTTCCCTTAGGCAGCTGGCGTACAGCCGAATAGTGCGACTATCTTATTAGGGTTGGTTTGTACCGTCTTCTATATCCAGGGCTACAGAGTCTATTGTCATTTTCCATGATACACAATAACCCTCGGTACCTTACTTGTGCTTCCATGTCTTATTTATCAATTCATCCAGCTACCTAATTACAATCACAATCTACACATGATACATGCAAGGAATAAAGGCTTGGAGTCTTGTTCTCAATGCCTGAGTTGAAATAAATAGTAGCTATGCCGGACAACGGCTGGTACGTGGGAAGAAAATAGCACTATAGCCTCTGCTACTGAATATTTCATCTCGACCCGATCTACACAGCTCTAAATACTGCCCTCCCCTCCAGCCCTTAGCTCGCATCTGACGGTAAAGTTTCAAACAACTAAGGGGGTTCTTGGTTATTGAAAGCAACTTTCTCTCCCTATTAAACGAGTTCCAAGGAGTCCACTCAAGCGTCGTTGAGAGCGTTGTCTTGAACACTGAATTAGTCTGTCTACTATCAACATCAACACAGCGATCCTCCCGGAGAGGCTCATGATGGTAGCGGCAGAAGAAATGATGATATACACCCTTCTTAGCTGGCTCTTAAAACATACCCTCATCCACCAGAACAGGGCCACAGCGCACAGATCCGAAAGTAAAGACCACATGAGCGTGTTGACATACAGTGCCCAGCCTGAATCACAGCAGCCTCGTAGGCCTAGTGACACCGCAGTTTTACATTCCATGGGAAATTCTGTTCCCCCGAATAGTATAACCAAGCATCACGACGCATGACGGACGACACGCAGGGCAGAGGCCTTGAATCGGCCTCTTTAGTCCTTCGATTTGAGCCCAAACGAGCACGTTTAGCATACACGGATCATATTCTCAGAAATAGACCCCATCAGTTATCAAATTCATAACGTTATATGGGATTGCACTGCTGTTACAAGTTTGCGCGCGCAAGGTGCGATCTTGAAGAGCAAATTAGGGATCTGATCAAGTTTTCCGCTGTCAACTCGAAGTCGTCTTTCGTGCAGGAGAGCCGTGTACAGGGTATTAAATCACATGACCAAAGAATCATTTCTTGGTACTTCATGAGTTGCCTTTTAGCAGAGCTATTGCTTCAGAGTTGATGCAGTAAGCTAAAAACGAACATTTGTCCACTGATTGTACTTGCAAGCAGGCTAAAAGTTCAACCGATTGCACCACAGTTCTACCGGGCTTAACGCTTAACTACTGTGTAACATCATCAAACCTTAATTCAAGAATCCTTCGAAAAAAATATCCAACTACATGGCAGCACTATTATTACATCCCTCATCACGCGAGATCAAGATTCATGCTAAGAAAGAACTGAAATTTAAAAAAGATACACTAGACAATGACCTCCACTTCTCAATTATCGGGAAAAAAAAACAAAAACATAACATTTCTTGCCCTTGAATAAGGACAAACTGTAGACTAGAACTAAGACTTAGGGATAGCGATAGTGAAAGTAGTGGTACTAGTAAAGACAGACGCGGCGAGACAACCCAACCATTAAAAAGGGTGCAAGCAAGAAAATCAAGATAAAAGCTGCTACACGAGGCATGCTTATTCTATAAATTGGAGACTTCTCCGAAAGATGCCCATATCAATGATACAGAACAAAGGCATGGTAGAAAAAGACAAGGAAAAAAAAAAACAAAAAAGAAAATGTATGCGCAAGAGTACTGAGTCATCATCATCGTGGAGAGATCATGTGGTCTGCGTTGCAATGCCACAAACGCTAATGCCGGTGAAGGTATTTTAGATGATTGTTTTAAAAATGGGTCAAAAAGTAGTCGGTAATAAAAAGGAGAGGGACAGCTGAATTCATGACTTCGTGATAACGGGTGAAAACGATATGGGGTTTGAGGGATAGAGAAAAGAACGAAAATAGAAAAGAATACGCGTTCATTAGAACATTGGGAAAAACCGACTTGGCGCTGGCTTAGATGTAGCACTAATGTTACTGCTAGTGCCTTTGGTAGCAGTGGCTCCAGAGAGTGCTTCTCCAGAGCCAAGCTTCTGGAAACCCTGGAGCATGTCCAGACCAGAAACTTCGGCAGGTTCATCCAACCGAAGCTCGGGGTTATACGATAGCGCAGCCCATGGCAGCTGAGGGGCTTGGATGCTGGGCGGTGCAGTGGTAGTGGCCGGGTTTGAAGTGTCCGTCTTGGATGATCCAGAAACGGTAATTTTTGGCGGAGGGGGTATTGTTGAGTTCAAGGCGGAAGCCTTCAAAGGAGAGCCCATCAAATGCTTTGTTGGCGAGCTTAAGCCCTCGAAGGCACGGCTAGGAGTATCAAGGCAAGCAGGAACGCCATCTTCCCAAATCTTTGGACCCGGTGTATCCAACAAAGACTGGGTGCGTTCGAGCCTCCCGCGCTTGACTGGGCGTTTAATGGGCGATCCCTGCTCGATATTGGGAAGCCCTGAAAAGAAATCATCGTTGGCCATTTCCTGAAAAATGTCGAAGTTGGTATTCTCAATCATAGTATCATTCAAATACGCAGACTCCTCGAGTTTAAAGGCAGGACTCCAAGGGGTGTTTTCTCCGAAAATCCCAGTCATCTTGCGGAGAGGCGACTGCAGCATACTCTGAACTTTGTCGCGGTGCATACGCAAGTTGGTGTTGGGCGATACCGATGCAGGAGGTTTGATCGAAGCCTTAAACTTCATGGCAGGCGTCAGTGGATGAAGTAGGGCGGTGTTGTGGCGCATGGGCGAGGAAGACGGTGGTACGAAATTCGAAGCAGACCGGTTCTTAGTAGGGCTCTCGTAGGATGAAGCCCGAATGCGAGCAATCTCCTCTTCAGCACGACCACGCTTGTGACGCGGGCGTTCAGAGTCAGTGGGTAAAATCTTGCTCTGACGCATGACAGACGAATCAAGCGAAGAAATATAGCCACTGTCATCCACGGAAGTGACCTTCTTACGGGACTGAGCGACAGAAGAGCTCATAGTCCGCAGTGACGGAGGGGTACCGTTCCCAGCATTGTAATGACGTGTAACAGGTGGCGAAGAATGGACAGTTGCTGGGAGAGGAGAATACAAGAGAGAATCGAGCGCAGAGTCATTGTCGTGGCGGTCGGCATTTTCTTCCTGGCCCGGCAAATCACTAATAGGAATCGTGGCATCGGATGAAATGTCAACGGCAGGAGCTGGCTGCGACTGTGATGGAGGCAGCGTGGGAAGTGTGGCTTCAGGTTGTTGCGGTAATTGATGTGATGACATGGTATGAAGTTGGGGCCTGGTAGAGGGCGCCTTGACAGATTGAGGGACCTCAAGACGGGAAGACATGATAGGGATGTTTTCAGCAGCAGAAGAGGTTTTTCGGACAGGTTTCTCTTTGACAAACTGGTTTTCCATGCCCTCTACAATGTACCAGTAGTTACCCTTGCCCGGGTCGTCCTTGCCACGCTCCATTTTCGAGAACGCTTTGTTCAAACTAAGGTTGTGGCGAATGCTGTTTTGCCAACCCGCATCATTAGGAGGGTAAAAGGAATAGGTATCGGAAATCCACTTGTATATCTGCGCCAAAGTAAGACGTCTGTTAGGGGATCTCAGAATTGCCATGCCAATCAGTTGAGCGTAGCTATGACCCGGCTTTTGGCCATCGTCCACGATAGGAGGGAAAGCATCCCAAGCAGGAATCTCGACAGGTTCCTCATCCTGAGTTTGCTTAGTCTTCTTGTTGGGGCGAGAATCTTTTATCGGCGCGGCTTCCATAAGAGCCCTCTTGCCATTGCCTTTAGTCGTAGGAGAAAAGACATCCATGTTTGTGGATATGGGCGACTGATAGAGAGAAGGGTGCATGTTTTCCTTTCCAGTGAAGGTCAATGAAGGGTCGGTAAATAGGTGAGGAGGCTTCTGGGCCACTGTCTTGAACTTGGACAGGAAAGGCTTTTTCTTCAACTCATCCGTTACCAGACCCTTTGCAGGAGGGGGGGCCATGGCCATTGACTGTAGAGGCTGCCCGTTTAGGCGCTTGGCAACTGACAAGTTATCCACGTTACGGTTCTTGTGTGGAGAAAGCTTTGCGGTATTGTCACAGGCCAAGGGCGGCATGAGAATAGAGTTTGTGCTGGCATTTTGAAGAGGTCGGCGAGACTTGGTGTTCATTGAGCCGGATTGTTGTGAGATTGAGTGTGAAGGTTGTAGCTGTTGGGAGTGAACATTCGATATGTGGCCAGTAGACATAGGAGCATGACTGGACGTTGTAATATTTCTCGACACCGGCATCATGTTCTCGAACATGAAATTTTCGTTGGAGTTGAACATACGGGATAGATCAGGTGTCGTATGTGGTTGAGTGGCCATGTCAGGCCAAAGTGAACGGGCTCAAAATCAAGCGAAGCTAAAGGGCTGTGTGACGAAGACTGAAAAACAGTGACACGTTAGCCAGGCATTGATGAGGAGGTTGGATAAATGCAAGATAAAAATTCAAGATCTGACAAGATTGTATGCAGTGCACAAGAAGAACAACGAAGCTTGGGAAAGAAGAAAAATACCAGCACAAGAGGAGGGCAGAAGAAGATGGAGGGAAAGAGGAAAAAGTGAAAGAAGAAGCCGATTAAAGTATTAGGCGGTGGAAGGATAAAAGAAGGTCAAAGAGCAGAGGGAAGAGGAATGCCCTTCCTTGCTCACCCAGCCAGCGAGCGAGCCAGCCTGATAGGCAGGCTCCTAGGCCTGGTCGAGTGTGTGAACAAGTTATCGGTAGACCATCACAGTCAATGTGTTGGTCCCTTGCTTAAGGGACACCCTGGTCTGCACAGTGCACATAATAGGGCGGAAAAAGGACGATATTAGCAGCAAGGCAAAGCACGGTGCCAAGCGATACCATTCAGAGTCTTCTGCATGCCATCGCACTGGAATGAGTGCGATGTAATGACTGGATGAGGGGGAAGAGAAGGATACAAAGCTAAGGTATAACAAATCAAGCATGAGAGAAATACGATGGTGGAAAAGAAGAAAAGAGAGAAATAAAGCTAGGCCAGACCGAAGGTTTCATGTTCAAGGATAGTGGAAGTGAAAGTGGGATTGGGACTTGGTATAGGGATAGTACTCGTTGATTACCTACCTACCAGACCAGTTTTCAGGCTGTCTTTATTGCGGTCGAGAGCCAGAGGGCCGAAAAGCCTTTGGACGTAGAAGGCGCCGGCCGATTCAGAGAGCTATATTGAAGCTGTATTGCCTATCAATTGTGTGCAAGATGCTGAAGTTCTTAAGTCGTGACAAAAAGGAAAAGAAGAATGTATTCTGAAGCAAGCCGTACAAGATACGGAACTCAATACAATGATGTCAAAGGGCAAAAGAGCGAAAAGAGATAGCAATGCAGAATATGAAATCCAATGTCTAGAAAGGGAAGTGAAGAGAAAAGCGCAGGACGGCTTTTTTCTTGTTCGAAGGGCGCCTCGAATTTTCGACAGGGTCCGAGTTTCGAGGAATCGAAGGCAATGGCAAGAGCAAAAGGAAAGGAGGGGCTGACCAAAGATTAGTGTGAGAATTAAGAAGAGCAGAAGAAGACAAAGAGAGGAAGAAATAAAGAGGAAGATAAAGGGCCGTCCGTTGTGGAGATAAAGAGAAAGTCAATGAAAGAAAAGATTGAGGAAGAAAGAAGCAGCAGAAGATGAGTAAGAAGGGTCGAAAAGAAAGAGCAGGAGCCAACGTAATGCTACTTCTTATTCATCAACCGATTGATTATGGGAAGAGAGGGTAGTAGTACGTACTAGCAAATGGGAAGGGAAGGTGGAAAATATGAAGAATTTTAGAAGAAGTAGGGCAAGAACAGGAGGGTCATGTTATAGCCAATTAGACAGCAACGACAACGACAGCGATGGCAAAATGGCAGGGACGAAAAGAACAGCACAGGGAACGCATCAACAGCCTAATACCGAAGAGGCGGACAACGGAAGAGCAAATACGGCCCAGCAAAGTGAGTGCGCAAGCAACATCCAAAGCCAGGTATGGAAAATTCAAATGTTCTTTCTTTGTATGGGATAAGGACCAGGGGTGATATTATTGCGTTTGCTAAAGTTGAGGAATTTTTCTGAGGGTTTACTCTACGTTGAAAGGGATAAATTGCAAGAGCACCAGCTAGCTAGACCCCAAGGCGCCCTCCCCCCTCCCCTCCGCCCAAAAAGAAGGAAAGAGCAAACGAGGCGATGATAGGAAGAGGGACAGCAGTCCAAGATAAGCCCAAGAATGATGGCACGATGAGAGAAAAGCATAAAGTCTCTCACTTGACGTGACGGCCTTGATGAGATAGCGGCTTCGAGCAAACTTCAAGGCAAATCAAAGGGAAGGAAGGGTTAAGCAAATGGGGAAAGCGAATATAATCATAGAGCTAAAATCAATAAAACATTTCGTTAAATTCACAAGCTAAAATTCAGGGACCAATTCAAAAGCTGTCAAATCAGGAACTGCAGCAATCATCAGGGCAAAAGTCAGCACAGACCGAAAGAGAAACCAAAAGGCAAGAGCAATGCAAGAAGGGAGCCGGGGAAAAAGGAAAACTGTGCAATTGCTATTCTTTTTTCTCTTTTGCTTTTGCTCTCGCTCTGCCTCTGCTCGCCTGCAGTTTCCAAGAAACAGAAAGCAAAGGCTGCCAGCACATTACAGACAGCCAATAGTGCTTTCTTGTCAAACAGAGAGGCAGGCAAGCAAACTGACTAGCGCCTGAATGGAGCCACAAAGTACCCCACTTTCCATTCCAAACTAGGCTTTCCTTCCTCAATTTATTTCCTTTGTTCTTCTATTGCGTCAACTATACTTTCCTATTAGACACAAAATCCCCCACCAAGGGTTTTATTTCTGTTGGATAAGCTAATGAACAGCAAAAAATCGACATTGGGCATCTGTCAGGCTCCTTTTTTTTTTATTCCTGCATTTTCTCTCCTTTTCTGTGCTTTCTCCAATTTCAGCATATTCACATGTGTCTTAACCCTTCCTTCCTTCACTTCTCTTCTAGGGAAAGAGCCAGTAAAGCAGGGTACTAGCCCTGCTGAAAGCCTCATTACCCTCAAAGACAATATCAAAAAGAGAAAGAGAGAGAGACATAGACATCATGGTAGGAAATGCACTCTAGCAAGTTCAGGTGCAGCTAGCAAGAGCAATATAGGCCCTGACAGCTTGGCCGTAGTTCTCGCTAGACCTGGGGCGGCCTAGACGAGAGTGAGGAAAAAAGTCAGTAAGTACCTAGCTATGGGCAAGGGAAGCGGCGCATGCATGAAGAGCCCATGCAGGTTTGCCTTATGCAGGAGTGCGTAAAGCAAGGGTGCGGGTACTTGTGGACTGGCTGGCCGGCCATGACCTAAATTTCTCTACCTTGCATGCAATGGGTTCCTTGTGGCGACTAACGCTTGTCTCTACTCTAGCATGCTAGTAGAAGCGCTCCCAGAGGTCCTCCTATTTGACCAGACATTCATCAGCTGCGCCGAGGATAGAAAATGAGACGAGGCCTGTGAGACATGTAGATAAGTGATCTGGTGATTGCTGCACATAAATGACGATGGTATTTAGATGGAAATCTAAGCTTGCTGCTAGCCAAGATAGGAGTAGCGTCTAGTCTAGCTTGAGACCTGTGATACGTCTTGTACATGCATGTGTAAGTATATATGCATTCACAGCCGGAAGCTAGCAAAAAAACGCCCCAGTAGCCTGCGAAAAAAAGGGCCCTAGAGTTCCAGTAGCAAACACAGCATTGCATAGGTCAATGTGCTGTTTCAGTTTAGACACTTAGTACTTAGCGTTGACACTGACAAAAGGTTGACAAGTCGCCCTCTGCACCTGTCTACGAACAAAGAATGAAGCTAATGTGGCAGAACTTTTACCGCCTAAGGATAGAGACGGACAGAGCCTCCACGAGGCACAGCAAGAAAGCCAGCAGGTGCACAGTGGTAATGGAGTCTAAAAAAAAAAGAAAGGGCTGGGGCAGTTGTTGAGGTCTTGGTATGATTCGCTTCGTTTACCCGTTGATTGGCTGTTTTCCAGCTCTCCACTCCCCCAAACCTCTTGTCGAAATAAGAAGGGAAGATACGAATAAGGAAAGAGAGAAAGACAGAGCAAGGACAGGCTGCATGTCGAATAGTGACACAGACCCTTCCTCCATATTGCCGGGTACTTTCACATTGCCAACACAGGCACCTAAGACTCCCCGAGCCCTGTCACTTGAGGAGTGCTATCAAGCTTATCAAGGAATGAGGGAGGGCGGAGATGCAGAGAGTAGTACCGCTAGCTTAATCTCAGAAAAGGGCTGCGCTTCGTTTACAAGAGATAGAAATAAGTTCATACATTGTCAAGTTCAAACAAGAGCAGCCATGTGCGTGATTGAGTACACCTGCATGGAGTTGTAGTGTCAGCCACACACATCAAAAGTACGAAGACCAGAACTCGGAACATGTGCTATCAGCGTAGCACGTAGGGCATGACATGAGCTCTAGATGCTTCCATTTCTCCTTTAATTTGAGTCTCTGGCTTCCTAACTATTAAGACGCCACAGGCCATTGGTAGTTTCCTTTTTTAAACCACGCTCTTGCTCTTCGCCGTTCCCCTTTCCCCTAAAGAGTGGTGTATACCAGTGCCTTCAATAACCTTGCTTCCCGCCTAGCATAGGGTATAGATCCGGCTGATTAGCCAAACGCTGTAATTGGCCAAAGGGATAGAGGGGGGCTTTGAGAAAGCTAGCCAACAAGCGGTAAACAAGGCCTGCAGCAGCTGTTTCTTTCTGTTCATTGGCTCTTTGACTTTTTTTTTTTTTTCGCATTTTCTTGTCTCGGCTCCTGTTGAAGATGAAAGAAGTTGGGCAACGTACAGATATGCGCAACGAGGCTGCCCCTCGTTAGGAAGTGACTTGACTTGCTACTTACTGCACTTACCCACGCCAACGTCAATGCCAACTCCAGATTTGTCACATCACGGAATTAGCTCGCAACGGGTAGTAGCCATGTTTGACCATCTCCGTTTCCTTTTTCTTCCTTTTTTGGCAACTCCCCTTCTTTTTGCATTGCCGCTTTCCAGCCTCCTATTTAGCTATATTCCGGTTCTTGCAGTTTCGATGGCCGGCTGTTTAATTGTCACTGCCTCGAACGGTATTTTTCGCCTTGGAAATCTCCTTAAAAATCGCCTTGGAAATAGGGCAGTTGCATACGACATGTTGGTTTGTGTAGGCTGTAATTGATTCTAATTGGAGAAACAGCCAATCCTACCCTCTAATTTTGGCGGCCCCCTTCTTTCTAACGAAAGGCGCTATGCTGTGCGTGCACCTCCTAGTAGCAGCAACAGGCCAGCAGCACTGCATGTCTATATGGCTGTGTCGTAATTCTTTTTTCGGAGCATCTGGTTTATCAAGTCAGATGGACATCCTCAGCTGCCTCAAGTAGCTTCAAAATGAACCAACGCTGGTAGCAAGTCCCACAAGCCTGGTGTATAATAGTTCAGGGTAGCGCTCGCATCTGAACTTCCTTGCCGCACTATCACCCGGACATACTACACTGCATGAACGTTTGATGTCTTGGAATCGTTGTGCTTCCCTCCAATTTTAAGACGAAGTAATACGCTTTTCTGTGAATCTACATCATCCAGTGTATCGTTCATTTCTAGCCCCCCTCTCTCCCTGCACTGGGCTGGGCGAAAGGGGCCGCCGGGCAGGAAGTTAAACATTCGTTGGGCCAGTGAAACATTTGGCTCGGATGCAATGTATGTGATGTGCGAGACGAGTGCCTACCAACAGAACAGTACAGATGAAGTTGCTGAAGGCACAGTGCAGTTAAAGAGCAGGGCGATAGACACCAACGCTTAGCCAATCCGGGTTAAATAGACAATCAAGAGCAATGCTTCATTAATGTATGATAGGACAAAAATGCATAAAACTTGTATTTCATGGCCTTGGGGACCAAGCGAGTTGTCGTTGCTTCATAGCCACTAGAATCCCGTAGCGCATATTAGTGCACCCACTTGTGGTTACATTGCGTGGCAAAAAGCACAGAAAGAGAGAAAAAGGCAGACTGACTGAGTAGTTTGTGCTTACCACATTCAATTAGTGCAGTTTCCCTTAGACAAGCGACCAGAGACATAGTGGACAAGACAAACAGAGGGATGAAACGCTGCAAAGCAGCCCTCGAACCGTGAGAAGAAGCTGCCCAATTAAGGTATTGCTGAGACTGCGTATTGATTGATGAGCTAAAACTGAGATAGTAGTTGCATCAATCATAGCCAACAAACGCATCTCGTTGGGCGATTGCAGCTTCTCCTTTTCCTTCACATGAAGAGCACGTAGGGGTCACGTGGGCCTTTGAAAGGGCCCCTTGTTTTTTTTCTTTTTTCTGGAACCCATGTTGGTCTGTGCTAGCTTTACAAGAAGGCCCACTGTAAAGTTGTGGACAGAGACAGGGAGGCAGAGAAAAATGAAAGCTCAAAGAATGGGAGAAACAGCTATGCTTGCTTCTAATCGAGGCTTTTATCGCATTACCCTCATAAACCGGCCCAGCAGAGAAACAGAAGAATGCAGACTAGTGTCCCTTTGCTTTTTGCCGTGTCATATGAGGCAAATCCTGTCTTTTTACTTTTTTGTTCTCGCTGGCGGGATCGACATATTCCTTGGTATTACTTATGGACCAAAATTCCTAGTTTCGGCATTAAGGCGCTGGTGTTGTGTAAGGGCAATGTAGCCTCCCTCCCTTGTCACGCTGCGTCTCTCCCTTTTCAACCCACTATGTTCCAACCCTAAGAGTGTTAACTGGCATAGGAAATGGAGTTGTTGCAGGATGGGTTCTACAGACGTGTGTAGCTAATACCTCAAACCTCAAACCCCCAATAAAAAGCCAACCTGCTATCTACAATAGACCATCACATAGCCACTGAATCATCAAGGCTCCTTGTGTCTATTGCCGCTTCATTACAATCCAAGCTTTATCCAAAACTAAGGTCAAGGCCTCAATTCCACCAATGTCAAAGCCCCCTCCTCCAAAAAAGGGCTAATAGCTAATAATTTGACTAAGCCCCAGGCCAGCCCACCCTCAATCATAATCATGCTCTTGAGTTAATCCCGGCATAATATCGACGTTTTGCAACTCGCTCGTTCGCTTGCTACTCGTCGTGCGTGTTGTTCAGCTGGGAATGGCTAGTCCGATTCTGCGCCTAATACTACAGTATTGCATTGCTTGGTGCCGGACGCCCATAATGAAGGGGAGAACACGTTGGGCAATACGGACGGATGGGGAAGGCCCCGTCGCCACCAATATAGGAGTAGTTTGGGTCTCTTTCTAGGTTGCATGGGGGTTGAGGCTACATGGGTCGATGTGAGCACTGTGGACTCTGCCGCATTAATCTGACCTGGCTATAAGACAAATTCCTGGAGATCACGTTGGTGCGCAGCCAAGCTCGCATCATGTCCAGCTCTTACGAATTGCGGGCGATGCATCAACTTCCAAGAGCTCGCGCTGATGATGTAACAGCTCACATCAGACTAGGTCAGACATCAGGCTCAGATGAGGCCAAGGCCTGTTGGGTCTGGGTGGTGATATCACACCGCTGTCCTCTAATATCAAGGGTATCATGTGAACATGTTGGCAGCGCTGAGGGCGCACTGCATAAAGAACTCGGCGAGAGCGAGTTTTGGTTGCATCATGTAGCAGAAAACTGGATTTAGCGGACAGACGGACATCGGGGACGAGAAATGAGAGAGGTAGAGCGAGTAAGAAGGGCGCGAGTGCGAGGGAAAGAAGGCTAGAGAAGAGGGGCGTGGATGTAAGTGGGTTCCCCGGCGTTCCTTTGCTTTTCTGTCTCCCTTCTATTATAGACTCGACCATGAGGCGATCAGCGCGGGCCAAGTTAAGCGATGAAGCGATCACCTTTGTCTTAACAAAGTCTGCACATGCATGTCTGCGATACGGACTGACCATGTATTGTATCGAGTATTGCGCTGTACTTGTGATGTGGATGGATGATGTTGTGTGTTGGTGTGCGGCTTGGAGTGCGGATGGCTGTATTGTATGCGTATGCATGCTTTGTCTTCGACTTTGTGTGTTGTGGTAAGGGACTGGCAAGCGAGACAGAGATCAGCAGAGAAAGTGGAAGGTCCCGTCAGAGCAGGAATGATGGTGAGAGTGAGAATGCATGTCTCAGCATCATTAGAGCAGCCCCATGCCCATCATCAGCTTGGGGGTGTGCATCATGGGGTTCTTTTTCCCAGTGTCTTGTCCTGTCAGATGTCCGGCGCGGCTCCCTTTCGCCTCTCCCTTTTCTCGCCTCGTTTCCTGCGTCCCTCTCCCTTTGCCTGTTGATCACCCAACACTGCGCATTCTTGAACTTGTCTTCCCAGGACAGGAACACGCACACCAAGGAGCTCTAGATCCGCGCTGCTCACCTGTTTTCCGGGCCAAGGATCGCGATGGCATTCCTTCCTTTGTAGTCCTGATGTCTCGCGTTATTCGGAACAAAGGATGTTGACAATGTTACGTGATGAGATTTGCTGTGGCAGATTGGCTAACAAGGCGGGCGGTGGCACGATCTGAGTTTTCTTGTCATGATTTCCAGTTTTATGAAAAATTTTCAGGGCTCTTGTTTTTTTTTTCACTTTATTTTAGGCAATTTCTCCTTCCCTCGAATGAAGAAAAACCTTTCATCACGATAATCCGCTTTTGTTACGAGTCATTACTCGCCAAACGGCGTTTCGAACACCATTTTTTTTTCATCATCTGCTCAACAAGGCTCTGGCTGGCCTGAGCGGGCGTTTTGACTTCTTTGTATTTCATGCACAGGCTTCAATTTTTCTGCGTGCTTGTTTCCGAGACGCACGAACCAATCCAGGCCGATGTTCCAGATGATGAGCTCGCGGCTATTGAACCGCAAGTGAGCAGTTCTGCACATCTCTCCCGTAGGTAGACCTGTACTGGTGATGCCTCTAGGGAATATCTTGCTTTCTTTTCAGTTCGTGTCCTCCCTCCACTTGTCGCTTCCGATCCTTTCTCGGCTCTCTTGCTCTTCACAGGCATACACACAGCAAGTCCAGTCCATAATGGCTTTGGCCGTATGTGCGTGTCTATCATCCTCATTTTCTTGGTCTTGTGACATTGGCTTCAGCTTATGCTTGACTTTTGCTAAGAAAAATACTAAAAAGTGCGCTTCGGAGTGTTGGAGCCGGGCTTGCTTTAGAGCGTCAAGGTACATTCCATGAGCTCTAGTACGCTCACAGTGTTGAGTATCGACACATGTGTGCCTCTACGTGCCACTATGTCCTGTACATACACAGGCTTATCCACCTGTCAGTACCGTCGAACCCCACCATCAAACCCTTTCCATCTCACATAGATCAGTGCTTCTTTCTCGGTGCTGAGAAAAAAAGACAAGACTATCAAAGCAGCACAAGTAAAAAGCCCGTTCGCCCGCCCTAAGCTTCCTTGATTCTTCTTTTCTTTTTCTTCTGCACAGCACAGACGTTGAGACCAGGGCTTTTGTCGCCTAAAAAGACCAGCCCAAAAAAAAAAGACACTGTCCTCTTCCCCCACCCAAAGGGCCAGGCCAGGGCCAGGGTTATGCTGTTCACGAACTTAGTCCCGGTCGCTTTTGCCGTACACAGCAGTCAATAGAAAGCAGAAAGAGGACAGCCTGCCCCGGTCCAGTCTTGTCCCTGTTCCCCTTTTCTGGTGCCTTTTTCTATTTATGGCTCGGCGCCTTTCGCGATCTTGTATGCTGAGTACTTAATCCCTCTAATTCTATAGTTTTCTCTCCATCTTCGAACAGCCGCACGACAAACTCGCCGAGAGAACCCCCCCTCCCCTTAACTAAACCCCCATCCGTTGATACCCTGTCTTCTGTATATTTGCTGCTGATACTCGATTAACTAGCCAGCGATTCATTGCTACTTACCACTACGACTGTAATTTGGCCCAAGTTCATGCTTGGAGGGCCGGGTTCTCCTGTCTAGTAAAAGTCACCACCAAAGAATTAAACAAAAAATCAGAACAACTACACAAAAAAGGAGTGAAAATCACATCCATACCACTAGTTCAAACATCAGTGTCCCTGTAATAATATCAAAGGGAGGGACACAAAAGAAGAAAAAGGAAGAGATGTGTTGAAGAGCTCAAGTCTAGGCAAGCCCTAGACGTACCCAACGAGGCGGTCAAGAAGTACATCTCCAACTTATCCCTCCCCCGGCCTATAGAACGTTTTGCATTGATTCTGCATTCCCCATAGAGCCCGGCCACGTTTTCCGAGTGGCGGGTATGTGCAACGCAGCAGCGCAAGTGTAGATATTTACTATCAAATACATACATTTACATGACTACGCAGGCAACATCTGCCCATTTACCAGCCGAAAACCAAGCCAAGCAAGCAGCCCCAGTTACAGCACCCAGACTAGCCCAGTCCAGCCCAGCCCAGGCGTGAATATGCAATGCCCGCTTCCCGTCTCGTTTTCCCCTCGGTCCCGTCCATCCCTTTTGCTTGGGTAGCATTCCTTGGGGCTCATAGGAAGCCAAAATAACGACGCCTGGCTCTCTCGCTTGGGCTTTGGCCCCCTTTCATGAGGCTGGAAAGGAATCAGGGCCCTCCATTGCTCAAAGAACCCAGCAAGGCGGGCAAGAAATAGGAAGGGAAAATTGAAGAAAAAGAAAAAAAAAAGGTGAGAACAGACAGCACATGCATCTATCTCCATGGCTCCATCATGAACTCAATTACTAGGGCAAGCATAGCAAGCTAAACCACGAATCTGCATTCGAAGTCTTGTATCCGAGAAGGAAGCGTTTGAGATTGTATGTAGCATGTATGTAGCCGGCCTTTTTAATTTTCGAGTCATGCGATCCATCAATGCCTCAATAGGGTTAACCACCTACATCTAGGGTCCCCTTACGACTTCCGCTTCCCCTGTTCTCTTCTGTACCGCTGGCTACTTTGAGACAGAGCCTCGCCTTTCTCGCTCGTGAAGCTTGGGTAAAAGAACAGGGTCTGCTTGCCCCCCTCCCCAAGAAATCTTGGACTACATGGTTTGACGAAAGCCTAAATTCAGAGCTTTATCTCTGAGATCTTGTGTGGTCTAGGGGCCAACCCCAGCATGGATTGTGGCTGCTCTTGGGCCGATTCGATCCCAGAATCATACCAATAAGAAAAGTAAGTGGCGCAGTGTAGCAGATCCTCAGACCTACTGAGTAACTCAAAGCTATTCGCCATTATTCGTTAGTTATTATTGAGTTCCATCTCTCCTTTCCAAGGTCTAGTCAGGAGTCTTGTCGATGCAATGTAAAACCCTAGCCGGTAACCCTCAGAAAAGACAAGTTGTGGTTACACAAGAAGCGATCTTGGGGTGGCAAAGTCTTGATGGTATGATATTTCTTCTTTGTATTAAGCCATTGGGTGCTTACTTTATGGCCACTACCAGATACTGTAAATGAGGGAAAATTGTGAACTGAGTAATGAATGCGTATGCTATACACTGTACAACAACTTCTGTATTTCCACCACGCAGATCTTCTATAGAGCATCAAGTGCACTCTAATACAAAAAGGTAACAGCTTAAAAGGAGCAATAGAGCATTATAATTAAAAGCAACTCAAAAAAGAAAAAAAAAGGGGAAGCAACTCCTACTAAGGTAGGTAATAAGGACACAAAAAGATCACCGGTTCGCAGCACAGTTGGGTTCGGACGAAACTGGGATTAGCAGACCGACCCTTCGTTCTTCTACTCTTCTGCAAAGCCATCACTACAGAACACGACCAGCACCAACTGCCGCACTCTTGTCTTGTGTATTGGTCTTTCTGAGCGTTTTGCCAAGCTGAATCTGGCCTAAAAGACCCGCAGGGGGTCCGCCACTAGGCAAGATAGATCCGCCGCCTGGAGCAGGAGGGGGAGGAGGGGGAGGGGGGGCAGATCCGGGGCCTGAAGGCGGGGGAGGCGGAGGCGGGGGGGCAGCAGGAGCATCGGTAGGCATAGGCGGAGGAGGAGGAGGCGGAGGTGGGGGTAGGGCATCACCAGAAGGAACGGAAATGGGGATAGGAGCCACAGGAGTCTCGGCGATCTCAGGGGCCTCGACAGGAGGAGCTGCTATGGGAGCCGGAGGTGCCGAGGAAGCAGTAGGAGGCGGGAAGGGAGACGAGCTAACAGGCGAGGACGAGGTGGGTTTTTCATCAGCAGCAGACAGGGGCCGAGGAGGAGCCATAGTGCTGAACAGAAGTGAAGCGAGATGTGCGGCACTGTTGCCGCCAGGACGACCGTCATCGGACTCGTCATCGGAATTGTCATTGTTCGAGCCCCATCCATCGTCGTCTGAGTCATCCTGGTTATCACGCGAGATGGACAGAGTAGGCATACTAGGAGCGACAGGAGCAGCAGGAACAGGCGTTGATGAAACAGGGGGTGGCCGAAAAAAGGGATTGGTAGAAGCATCTGCTGCAGAAGTTGCAGCGGCCGGAGCGGCCGGAGCGGCAGGAGGGGCAGGGGCGGTTGTAGGCGTCGACGAGGATGATTGAGACATCATGCGGAAGAAGGGGTTCTTGCTCTCAGTCTCGCTCGTAGCAGCAGCTGGAGGAGAAGTGGCAGCAGCGGCGGAAGGAACAAGGGGCGAACTAGAGGGAGGAGGGGAGACAGAAACCGGAGCTGGAGCGGGGGCTGGAATAGGAGCATCAAGTCCTTGAGAGCCAGTATATCCAGGGCCTTCACTGTCATCCGAGGAATCACTATCATCGTCCATGGAGGCTAATTGACGTTGAAGCTCCTCCTCACGCTTGCGAACCGCCTCAATTTCGGCTCTGCGTGCAGCGGCCTTAGACTCACGTTCTTTAGCTTCAGCCAAGGCAGCTTTTTTCTTCTTCTTTTCTTCCTCCTTACGGAGCTTGTTTTGGCGTACCTGCTCTTCTAGGGCTCTTAGACGAGATTCGGCAGCTTCACGTTCGTTGTCATAATCATCCTGAGGGGCTGCGGCAGAAGCGGGCTCTGGCTTAGCGACGGGAGCCTTGCGAGTTGCGGGCGGGGGAGGTGCCTTTTTAGGCTCTTGCTTGGGCTCTTCTACCGGCTCTACAGGGACAGGAACGCCCTGCTCTTCGGCGAGGCGGGCTTGGCGTTGAGCTTCACGGCGTGAGTCCTCCTCTTCGGCCTGTCGCAATTTGGCTTCACGTTCAGAACGCTCTCGCTCAATTCTCTGAGCAGCAGACTCCCCGGGCTTGGTGGGTGCCTTAATGCCTAAAGCAGCTAGACGCTCGGCCATACGCTGCTCGGCCTGCTGCTTGATAAAGGCGGCACGTTGTTCAGGGGTTTCGTAAGAAGAGTACGAGCCACCAGCACTGGGTGCGGGTGAAGAGGTCTTGGCAAGTCCGGCAGGGCTAGAGTTAGACAACCTAGAAGCAGGGGAGTCGGTCCGAGAAGGCGGTTCAGCTCGGAGGCTACGCTTCTCCTGGGCCCGAAGACGAGCAGAGCGGCTGTCACGCTGAAGGTCAAAGATAAAGTCACGGACCTCATCTTCGACACCTAGAGCGTCCTCCCAGCGACGGCGCTCGTGTTCGCTAGAAGAGTCCTTCATTTCACTCTTCAAGCTATCCTCGATGCTGCGAGAGAATTCACGAACACTGTCCTCAACATCCTGGACCATGCGTTCATTGTTCTCCTTCTCGTACCGAATCTTCATGCTCTCTTCTTCCAGCCTCTTGGGGGCATCTAAATCATCGGAAGCACCCTCGATCTTGCGGCCGGTTAGTGCAGCGGTGCGTTGTTGCATCATAGCCTTGGCTCGGGCCTTGAGACGATCGGATTCAGTAATGGCACCACCAGGGCCGGTGCCAATGATGCTCGTAGCACTACCGGGATATTGCTTAGCATCGCGTATGCGGAACAGCTCTAAACGAGCTTCAGAAATCTCCTTTTCGGTCCGACGCACAGCTGAGGCTAGTTCAGGAATCTTGTCGGTCAGCTTCTGAAGCTGGCGCTTCAGAGCACGCCTTTCTGCATCCGAGTCGCCACTTGACAGGGCAGCATCAGGATGCGAATCAATGTCTTCTTGAATGCGACGAATACGGCGGTACAAATCATCGGCATCGCGGCGGTCGCGGCGGTCAAGGATGTCATCCTCCTCGGAATTCTTCTCATCCTTGAAGTCCATGGCGTCAAGCAAAACCTGCTTTTCACGAACTTTTTTGCGCAGCTGATCTAGACTAAGCTCCTCGTCATTGCTAGGGGTGGTTCCAGGCTGGGGCGAGCGGTTGTTGGCTCTACGGCGTGCGCTAGAGCGGTAGCCAACATCGTCATCGTTGTTTTTGAACACAGTAGCATCTTTGCGCCCACCATTACCACCAACTCCACCGCCGCTCTTGAATGAATGGTTCTTGGCGTAGCTGACACCGGTCTTTTGAGGAAGAAGGGCTGCTCCAGAATTCTTGCGGTGTTCAGACTCTTCATGGAGCATGTTCTTCATGGCACCAATAGACTTGGTTAGGTTGCGGGTTGAAGGGGGAACCAGCTCTGGAGGCAAGGTGCTTGGAACAGGGTAGCCGTTGAGTTTGCGGTAGATTAGATGCATGGCAATCGCGAACTCATCCATATCTAGGCGGCCCTTGTTTGCGCTGTCAGCAAGAGTCCATATGCGCTCTAAATCAGGCTTTTCGAGGCCACTCTGCTCAAAGATTTCACGAGCTTGACTGCCACCAATGAAGCCCTTGTTAAGGCCATCCCATGTATTGAACAGACTGTCGTAGCGGATCTTCTCATCTTTGGTAATAGCCCATGGAATGACAGCGTTGCCCTGAAGACCGGAAGTGGTAAAGGACCCAGAAGCGCGATCATTTTGAGGCATCATACGGGCGGCGAGAGCGTCAATGTTGGGTAGACCAGTGGCAGGAGTGTTTACAAGACCCCATTGGCCAGGGCGGCCGGTAGGCTGGGCGTTAAGAGGAGCAGCCATAGGAGCAAGGCCTGACGAAAAGCTTGACGGCATGGGTGGCATAGGAGGACGTGGGCCATTGTACCCAGCGCCCTGGGTGTTGTAGCCAGTAGCCTGAGTTTGAATACCGGTTTGCTGCGGCTGAAAGCCGGTCGGCTGGGCTTGGAAGCCGGTAGGCTGAGGCTGGAAGCCGGTAGGCTGTGGCTGTTGGATCTGGGGAATTTGTTGAGTACCAGGGAAGCCAGTCATTTGGGTCTGTAGAAGCTGCGAGTTTGAGGGCTGGGGCTGCGGGGCAGGCAGAGGGGTTGCACGGCCAGATGCGGCCACTTGTTCGGCAATGCTGAAATTGATGATATCAACCATGCTTGAAACTTCGTTCTTAATAGTGTCGGGAAGAACGGGCGGCAGTGCCTTGCCGGTAAGCTTAAGGTTGCACAGGTACATGGCGAGAGCGAACTCGGGGAAATGCAACTGACCGGAGCGAGTTGTATCGGCTAGAGTCCTGGAATGGGGATAAGAAATCAGCATGTGTAAAACTAGAGAGTAGAGATAGATCAGGGCATAGGGCATTTGTGTGACCCAACTTACCAGATCTGAGACAGGGAGTCACCGTCTAGGCGCGAGCGTAGAAGCAGGTCACGGGCCTTTTCTCCGGTCATTGTGGTATTACCATCTCCGACAGACTTGGTGAAAAGGTTCTCGAAACGGGCCTGGTCAGATGCGGTGATGAAGGAGAGGCGGATGTTGGGGACCGAGTTCGGCTTCGATGGTGCTGCGGGGGTCTGGGGCTTGGAGGTCTGAAACGAGGCGGTCATCTGGGCAAAGCCAGTAGCCTGGGACTTCTGCGGCGGCGCAGGGGGTGGTGGGATGAGCGAAGGAGCCGAAGAAGTCTGCTGAGGAGGCGTCACGGATGGAAAGCCAGTGGCCTGAGGTAGCTGCAGACTTGGTGCAGGCTGCTGTTGCTGTTGCTGTTGAGGGGGCTGCTGGTACTGTTGCTGGTACTGAGCGGGGATCGACGGCATAGGAGGCATAGCCGGCTGCTGGAACTGTTGCTGTTGGGGCTGGAAGCCAGTGTTCTGGGGCTGGAAGCCCGTCTGCTGAGGCTGGAACGCACTCTGCTGAGACTGGAGGCCAGTAGCCTGACCCATCAACGGCTGTGGCTGTTGCTGCTGCTGGCCAGCCATGGGAAATCCAGTGTATTGATTCTGCAGCGGTGCAGGCTGGCCAAAGCCTGTAGGCTGAGGGGCAAAGGGCTGAGGCTGCTGCTGTTGTTGGCCCATCATGGGCGGTTGTTGCTGACCGTACGCAGTACCATATTGCGGCTGTTGCTGTTGCTGCTGCTGGCCGAAGCCAGTCGGATTGGAGTACATTTAGGGATGGATAGAATGGATAAACCGGCTCAATTAATTTCGATTCAATTCAATTGATAGGTGGTCAGAACTGCTTGCTGGACTGGATGGGAACAGACAGAGGCGGAATGGACAGCAAGTCAGAAGACAGGAAGTGGAGATCTCTTGGGATGTGAGATTACGATGGCTTCCGTACTATTAGCGGGAATTACGGGCAAGCGAGGCGAGGAGGCAACAGAGCTTCACGAGAAGGGTGAAGCTCTGCAATCTCTGATGGGACGAAAAGGGCGAATTGATGACGATTAATGCCAACAATGAAGAACAAGTAAACAGAAGCAAAACAAATAGATTTCGAACGGATGTTAAAAGACCAAGAAAAACGACGGTGATAGGGGCTGCTAGCACGCGAAAAGGCACACAGTCAGTCGGGAAAAAAACAAGGCGGCTTCAAGAAAGAAGCTCAGGGATTACGAACATTAGTAGTTCAAAATTAAGAAGAAGCTCAGCCAAAATCCGGGGGTGGGGGAGCCAAGCTAGTGGAGCAATGTGCAGTAAGCCCACTGAAAATGAGGCCTGTAATTATGAGATGCGGCAAGTTAGAGGCAGGAAACGAAATAAGCTAGCACACATAGCACATTTGAGCCGCCTATATTCAAGCCACATTTTTCATCGACGCCAAAGCCAAGGCTGGCCGGTATATGAGTTTTACTGCTATCGCGTGTGCCATCCAGGTAATCCAGAAAATGCATAGTTTTGTTCGTTGGAAGCAAGGCATTCTGATGAGATACATGAGATGCTCCTAAGTCCCATGCAAGCCACTCCGCTTGCGTGAGTGTGTCTTCAATTTGTATGTAATCGTCATCCGGGTCAGACCAGAGCTCTTCTGTGTAACTAGATTTTGTATATCTAGTTTTGCTTCTAGTACGGTGGATTGGCGTTTCTGGAAGACTGGCCTTAGTTTATGCAGACTGCTGCCCGCTATCGACGAGTGCTGTACTAACTATGACTCCAGCGCGCATTGGGGCACTAGTTGTCTTCTTATGCTGTAGGAGGCGGGGGCCTGATAACACAGGCATTTTGGAGCAGATTAGAGGCACAGTACAAGAGCAATGCAATCTTGAATGGCGACACCTCTTCATTGATGGCTATCGTTGCGCTATGCTTCCTTAGCATGCAAAGATGTCTGCTTTATACGTAAGCTGGGGACAGGCAGCAATGATCAGGCTATAATAAGCCAGTTTGCAAGCGCTGGATGACACCCACTTGGCCCTTCTGGTGGCTACCACCCTAAAGCAAACGCCAGGTAAGCTTTTACGTTGGCTGCCTTTACCCTTCTAGCCACTTTACGCTATGAATGTATGTATCGCACATATGCAACTAGAGAGGTGCTCACTAACCACCAAACAACACTTGTGTTCGTGCTTGGTTTGGCCCAGAAACACAGTTTCTGAGACAAGACCTGACACTTGGAAATAAAACATTCCATGCGTCATTACCAGTGTGCCTGGCTAGTTGGACTTGGATGTATTTAGTGTCTACTGCGTACCTGGGCCTGAAGATATTTGATGAGGCGTACCTGGCTAAATGGCATATTTTGTACACACTTTTTGCACTAATGCGATGGCCAAATAGTTTGGCTGCTTGCTTTATTTAACGTTGGGAATCATAGTGATCAAACAATGCTGGGCTGGCTAGTAGACAAAATTAACATTCTGCAATGATGACAACTTATGTTCGATGGGAGAATCATAGATGTTCCTAAGCAGGCTTGCTACTCGCCTCCGCCTGCAATCATTAGACTAAATAGCAGCTGTTGTATTACTTCACGCCTACCCACTGTCATTCCGTAGTGATAAGACAGCAAGGCCAGATAGCCGCACTTGAACTTGAATGTGTTTAACGTCTACGATGATGATGAATTTCTATTTACACTCTTGGGACTATCCAGGCCAGATGGCTGTATTTTTGTATTGTATTGTTTTTGCTATTTTGCGGCCAGATGGCCGGTCTCCAAATCGGGACTTATAATGCCATTTATGGGCCGTATTAACCAGCAAGTCCGATATGGTCTAACGGTTAGGATACCTCGTTTTCACCGTGGGGGTCGGGGTTCGATTCCCCGTATCGGAGACCAGCAGCCGTCCGAACGGCATCAATTTTTGGCCATCTCTTCAATCAGATGGTGATGCTTGGCAAGCAAGACTCAGAGCATTGCTACATACTGTACATTTGATAGGGTTGATTAGCATACAGACGTGTATCCTACGTTGACTGTTCTCATTTTTGTTTTTGCAGGTCTGCGACACCAAGTCGAGGAAGACTCTCTAGGCGCTATTCACTTTATATCTACTGTGGAGCCATTCATTGCATACAAATGATGCTTCACCGCCTAGTGGCAGAACTCAACGAAATCTGACGTCCTTGCTTTCTAGAAACTTGATGACATTGCATGTGAAGGCTGTTGTTGCATGGTGTCTGGCCATGTTCAAAAAAGGAGATATTATCACTGGCTGGCATGGGTTGTGTGCATACTGTCTATGTGCTTGGTACGTACATAGTCCACTGCATTGCTTGCACTTGGTACATCACAAGGTAGAGGTTTTGCTTTGTTGTCCATAATGGGCGCTTGCTGGCAACCAACAAAATTTTTTTGGGCCGTAGCTTTCGTCTGCGGATCATTTCTCCTGCCTTTTTCCATCCTTTTTGTGCCCCTTAAAGCACAGTAATGAACGATGTTCCTTCCTTAAGCCTTCTTATGACCCCTCCCACTTTTCCTTCCTCCATTTTTTCCCCATCCTTATCTGATCTCTCCTTCTAGCATCATACTCAGAGATCACAAGAGTACATCGCCCATCATGCCTGAGTCATTGTCATCGCGCAAGTATTTTGACGGGGTCTACATCCCTATGGGCTTGATTGTTGTTGGTGTCTACATCATCAAGAAGGAATGGATCCCCTACGCCATAGCTTTGGCTGTGGCCTTGGGCTCATACAAATTCAACAGCATGCGTGAGTGGCTATCACCAACCACAAAAGCCCCCATCCATTAGGAAATGCCAATGCTAACTATTTTGATCACAGAGCCTAAGAAGGTCCTTAAGCCTGATCAATTCCAGGAATTTGAGCTGAAAGAGAAAACCATCATCTCCCATAATGTGGCCATGTAAGTTCTTTCCTCACCCAGCGGCTATCTTTGGTCCCATCACCCACCCTAACTGCCTGTTGTCTCTAGCTACCGCTTTGCCCTCCCCGAGCCCACCTCAATTCTTGGTCTGCCTATTGGCCAGCACATCTCCATCGGTGCCAACTTGCCCCAGGAGGATGGTAACAGCAAGGAAATCGTCCGCTCCTACACCCCTATCTCCGGCGATGAGCTCCCCGGCTACATCGACCTGCTCATCAAGTCGTACCCCACCGGCAACATCAGCAAGCACATGGCATCTCTGGCTGTTGGCCAGGCCATTCGCGTTCGTGGTCCCAAGGGCGCCTTTGTTTACACGTCCAACATGGTTCGTCACTTCGGCATGATCGCTGGCGGCACTGGTATTACTCCCATGTTGCAGATTATTAAGGCTATTTCCCGTGGCCGTGAGATGGGCGACACCACCGAGGTTGACTTGATATTTGCCAACGTCACCCAGCAAGACATCTTATTGAAGGAGGACCTCGATGAGTTGGTTGCAGCTGACAAGAGAATCCGCGTCCACTACGTCCTGGACCGCCCCCCGGAGGGCTGGACTGGTGGCGTTGGCTACGTCACTCCCGAGATGATGGAGAAATTGCTACCCAAGCCCGCTAAGGACTGCAAGCTTCTGCTGTGTGGTCCCCCTCCCATGACTTCAGGCTGCAAGAAGGCTGCTCTTGGCCTGGGCTGGGAAAAGGCCCGCCCTGTTAGCAAGCTGGAAGACCAGATCTTTTGCTTCTAGATAATTTATTTGCATGGCGGTGACGACGGTGGCAGCTAGGCTATAGAGTGGCCCGTCATTAAATAGCATGCAAAAAAGTGCACGAGTTTTTATTACGAAATAATGCTACTGACAACACTGTGATCTAATGCGCATGCAACTAATTAGGCGAGAAAAAAACATGTTCAAGTAACGCGTAACCACTCATCCTAGGTACACGTACGGCTTAAATCAAGAATCATACCATGGCAAAGGTGGAGTAAAACAGAAAGAACAAAGTACAGAAGCCCCAAACGCCCATCGAACATTCGCTTGTTTGCCCACTCAATACCTTCACGTCTCATCCGCCATGCTAGTGTCTGCAGCTGCGTTGCCGCTCGATTCCTCGTCGCTGTCCTCATCGTCTATAACACGACCGCGTCTTCTCTTTGCCGAGGGCCGTGACACCTCGTCGTCCTCGTCGTCTACGTCCATCTTTTCGGCTCTCGCTGGGCTTCCTGCTCTGCTGCTTCCAATATCACTGCCATCAATCTTGTTGGCCTCCGTGGCAAGTCTACGCTCTGCCTTTTCTAGCTCGTCCTCGGACTCATCGCCACGGAACGACATGTTATCGTCTGCGTCCGAGTCAGAGCTGTCGTCGATGATTTCTGCAGACTTGAACTTTGCGTTGTCCTTGGGCTTGGGAGCGGCCTTGGGAGCTAGTTTGCGCTTCTTTGTCTTTGGCGCAGCCTGTTCCTCATCGGAACCTCCGAGATTGTCAGACTCACTGTCGCTGCTAGCGGCAGCTTTCTTGCTGCGACGGGGCTTAGAGCCACGATCGCCGCGAGGAGCTGACTTGCGCTTGCGTTTGACACGGCCGCCTTCGCCGTCTGAAGTCATCTCGGCCTCTTGGATTTGGCGTTCCTTTTCGGCCATTTCATCCGCCATTTCCTTGTCGCGCTGAGATAAGAGAAGACGCTCTTGGCGCACACGTTCCTTGCGGGCTTCCTCAAGAGCGATCTCAGCGTTGCGGGCTTCTTCTTTGCGTCGCTGTTCCTCTTCACGCTTCTTGTTGGCTATGCGCAGCTTTTCGGCATTGCGACTCTCGTACTCAACTTGGACGGCGAGGGCACGTTCAAGTTGCTTTCTCTGAGTGTTGCGCGCCATGTTTGCGCGCTGCTCAATGTCACTCTTGGGGTACGGCAGATTGGGCAATGTGGCGATTTCTTCGAGGGTCTTGATGGCCTCTTCCAAGCCCTCTGAGGCCTGTTGTAGCTGGGCGCACGTCCGCATTTTTTCACCAAGGCCGTGGATGGTAGCAGCTAGTTGAACTTGCACAAAGGCAACATTGAAACGGAGATGCACCTGCTCAGGAGCGGATGCCAGAGCCTATTATTTGTTGTTAGTTAGCAAAATGTGCCGTATTGCCTAAACAGAGGATTTGACTAATTGACTGACCTTTTTAGCACAATCTAGAGCACGTGTAAACGAGTCAAGATCGCGCTCGCTCCGGCCACGGTGCATCAACACACGGCCAAGGCAAGATAGGATAACACTATCATTTTCCTTTCCTTCTTTGCTGAGGGCCATTTCGTAGTTTTCGATAGCCTTGTTGAACTGCCGCAGATCGGTGTAGATATGGCCAAGGTTGATGTAAGGGTGAGGCTGATCCTTGATAGTTTCGCGGACCTTGATGAATATCGGGAGAGCCGATTTGAGATCCTTCTTGTCCTCGACGAGTGCAATCGCAATACCGGTAGCAGCGAAGGCATTCTTGGGGTCAAGAGCTAGAGACTTGTCGAAGAACTCGAGCGCTTTGCTGTAGATGGCACTTCGTTTCTGCTTATCTTGCTCGGTATCGCGGCGCATTTCACGTGCTTGCATGAGATAGAGATTTCCCATACCAATCAAAGCGTACCGATCATGCTTGTCGTAGTTTTGAAGGGTGTGCTTGAAATGGCGAAATTCCATATCTTCATTGATGTTTGCAGGCCGCTTGCGCGAGACTTTGCCCAGGTACCAGCCATAGAGAGCTCGAACCTCCAGATCGGCAGGGTTTTCTTGGTAAAGTTTGGAAATCGCATCAGGGCCCTCTTTATGGGGAAATTGCCGCAGCTTGATGTAGGCTAGGCGAGTTTGAGCATCGGTGTATCCAGGGTGACGAGATAAAATACCCTCATATATCTTGATGGCCTCGTCAGTCATTTTCTGGAACTCGTAGCTGCGTGCGAGGTTGAAGCTAATAGTAGTGGCTAGGCCGTCTGTATCAGCCTCGGGTGTCTTTTCATTAATCTTGAGGCAAGCCCCCATCGCAGCTTGGAACATATCACAGGCTTGTGTGTGTTTTTCAGCCTGCTCGAGAAAACAGCCTACATTGTTGAGAAGCTGCGGGGGTAACTGGCTGTGAATCTCATTCAGAACCCGGGCATCTTCTTTCTGTTTGACGAGGCGGATTTCCTCTTCTGTAGGGTTCTCGCTCTCATAAATATATTTGGGCTCGGGCTTCTGCGAAGAAGGGATCTGCTCTATCTCGAAAGCCTCAACTTGGAGAAGACACTGCAACGAGTTTTCAGGCGACTCAGATTCGTACAGGCGAGCCAGGTTTAAGAGCACAGAAGGGTCGACTTGAACGTTTCGCTTGGGGTCTTTCCAGGCCTTGCGCACAAGTTCTAGATAGTGGATTGCTTTCTTGGCCTCTTGTGACTTATCCTCCTTAGTTTCGGCCGCCTCGTTGGCGAAGACTTCCTCAGCGTAAATGGTGCCTAACAACACCATGGCTTCGATGCTTCTCGACTGTTGAATCATCTTTTCTAAGCGAAGCTTAGCCTCGCCCAGATCGTTGCGCATAACGGCAATTTGCGCCGCACCAAACTTTGCGGGCAAGTATCCGCGGTCGCCACCACCTCGTGCTTCATCAGCCCTTCTGTAGTAGTCGCTGGAAAGAGACAGATTGTTGTTGTAGTGCTCTTTTTTGGCTAGGAGATACCAACCATCGCTAGCAATGGCGTTGATGTCTGTGTACTGAATTGCCTTGTGTGCTAAGGAATCGGCGTTGGCAAAATTTTTGCGGGTGAGGAAGTAGTTGGCAAAGGTCGAGCAAGTAAGCGGGAGGTTCTTGTCGAACTTGAAGGAAGTTTGCGTGTACTCTGTCATGGCCTTTTTGTAAAGCCGGAGGAATTCGGCGCTGTTGGCGGGGACGCGACCACTGGCATCGAGGTAGTAGATGCCTAGCAAACTGTTCGCCCATTTGTTTGGGCTCACTTCTAGGGACCGCTCCCAGGCAGCTTTGGCATCATCTTTGAATCCGAGTTGCCAGAAGCAACAGCCGATACCAATTCTCGGATCGGGATCTGTGAGACTGGGCATCTTCTGAAGCACTTGTTGGTAGCAGGTGAGCGCCTGGGCATACTTGCCCATGGAAAAGAGAGTGCGACCTTTGCCCATCATGGCCATCATATTTTTCTGGCCCGAAACCCGCAATGCCTCATCAAAGGACTTGAGGGCGCTCTGCAACAAGTCATCGCGTTCGCTAGCAGAGGTGCCCTTGGTGGGGCTCTGTAGTGAGGCCTGTAGAAGAAGAAGCACACCGCGAGCTAGAAACAGAGGTGGGAAAGCGGGGTTGATGCGCAGAGCTTCGTTCAGTGAAGCGGTTGCTTGGTTCAAGAAATACTCCTTGGTCTTGACTTCGCCAGGTTGTGTACCAGAAGGTGCAACACGGGGAGCTTCACGAGCCTTGTATAGATACAAAAAACAAAGGCCGCATGTCATGCTGACCTTCTCACGAGGGCTTGAGGTTTGGAGCACTTGGCCGGCACGCACCAGCATCTCTATGGCGTGATCTGCCTTGTTCTTTTTGGCATAAGCCATGGCAACTGTCATCCAGTAGATACGCGCCGCCTGTTCGTTTTCAAGTAGTGTGCAAAGCTCGGTCGGATCATCGATCAGCTCGTCTAGGTCAACTTCAACAGCTTCGTCTTCTTGGTCGCGTACAGGGATATCGATCGCAGAAGGGATGTCGGAGAAGCGCTTGGCTGCAGTGCCGTCGCCACGTGAGCCATTGGCCGGACCATTGCGGGCAACAGTCGCCATGGTAGATAGAAAGTGAGCGACTTGATTAGAACTAACAAGCAATTTGTCGAGGAGGAGAGAGGAGGCTTAGTGGTCTAGAGAAGCTTAGGATTTGGACGCGCTTTGGTGGTGTGAGCGGGAAGAGGATCACAAGGCTGAAGCTGAAAAGAACGGCAAAAAAGGATAGGATTACGGCTTGAGGGTCAAAACATAGACCAAATGTAATCGCTGGTTATGGAGGAAGTCTTTCTATGTGATGAAGAAGAAGATTGTTGGGAGAATGAGCACTAGAACAAAAATCAATATTAAAAAATCTCTCCCTTTGCCGGGGAAGAGGTATAGGAGATGCTGGGCAAGGCTGAGGCTGAAAAATATTCTGGTTTCGTTACGATAAGAAAAGTGGGTCTTGAACGTAACAGGTGCTGGAGAGATCTTCAACACCAGGGCGTTGAGTTAGCACTGCTTGCATTTAAGTTTTAGGGTAGGAGTGATTGTATTAGGTTTGGATGTATTTGTGAATACATCTCTTTGCAACAACAACAACAACAACGACCTGAATAGAAACACTATGGAAATTATGGAGACTGTATAGCTCGTTGGTCACTGGCTTCTTTGTAGAGGCTACCCTGCATAGGTTGTTTTGGCTGCTGTGTCTAGAGAACAGGCGCACGCTAGATCTGGACTTTTCCTTTTTATTCTGAGAGTGCAGTGATGGCAAATTTAAACATCGCCAATCTTGAAAACATCTTCGCGTGTCTCCTTCCAGGTCTCCCTATTCTTCTTTGCCCACTCAATCTGAATCTTGGCGTATGCAATCTATAAAGCATATTGTTAGAGGGGCTCAACACTTATGCTGATGAACAAGACTGTACTCACCATGTATCGTCGAAGGTCATCTTCCTTATCCACTTGGAAGCGCTTCATATCCTTCAAAATGCTAGAGCTAGAGTCCTTGACGTCCTGTTCTGCCACAACCTGAGCTTGCTCTAGATGTTCTATGCTCTCCTTGGTCTTCCCCATCATGTCGCGACGTGAACGCTCGGGATCAACATCTGCAACTCCCTGGATGGCTTGTCGTAGGGGGCCGAATATCTTGTTGGTAATGGAATTAGTGCTGGGCATTTTGCGATGCAATGGTGCAGGTTCAGGGGCACCTTGACGCGCTGATGGCACGGGAAAATCGCCATGAGTGGGAGGAAAGTCCGAATCAAACGAGTCGGCATCGTCAGTGTCGCGGCCATGTGTCGTAGGGGATTTAGCAGCAGTGAACTTTGAAGATGCCCCTGATACGGGAGGTGATCCGAAATGAGCTTGACTGCTACTAAGGTATTGCTCGATACGCTTTGCCTCAGCTTCGCTACGCTCTAACTGTGCCAAAAGAGCTTTTTTCTTTGCCAGCTCATCAGTAGTCATGTCCTGTTGCACGCGCTTGAGCACCCGGTAACGCAAAACGTTGCGCACCACTCCAGCAAACTGTGCGTTTTCGCGCATAGGCTCGGAGAAGCTAGCCCCAAGCCCCGTTGCCAGATCCTCTGTCGCGAGATATGCTGAATCTGAAGCCTGGCCGATCTTCTCTATGGCGGCGCCCAATACTTGTTCATGTTCAGATAGCGCAAATGCATTGAACTTGCCACCAAGCTCACAGTAGTCAGCTGCCAGATTGTTTAGGTGACTTAATGTTCTTTTGTTGACTTTTTCGAGTGGGCCTGCCAAAAGCTGTTCGAGGTCTTTGATAGACGTCTCAAAAGCTAGGAAATACGGATCGAGTTCGTACTCGGTGAGCTTAACATTGTCGGGTGGAAAACGTGCCGGTATACCAGGGCTGACAGACGGATCGTGGACTAGTCCCTTCAATTTAGCAGAGGCTGAGGGGACTGGTAGCCAATTATGAGCGGGGGTGGGGTTCGCCATGTCCAGAGGAGGTGCCTTGAGAATTGACTTTGGGATGGTGGAGACGGGAGGCGAATTAAGGACCTCAGTCTGGACGATGTTAGTATCGGGGTTAATGTAATTCTTGTGTCAATTGTAAACCTACCCAGCTTGCATTGGGGTCGAGGAAACGCCACCATACTCCGTCGGCCCTTACTTGCTCCATACGACGACATCTATTAAGGAAAACGGCAAGCATGCGTTTGCGCAAATCAATGATTTGCTGGTCCTGTTTTGCCGATGTAGGTCTGGCGGCATAGTCGGCCATGGTGTGCTTCTCAGGAATTGGGGGGATGATGAGGGTGGGATGGAGTCGAATGAGGGCGTCGCGCAAGGATGCAAACTCGGAGTACCGGCGGCGTACCTCGAGATCCTGAGAGTAGTGTTAGATTATCTTTGGGGGAGGGGCGGTTGCGAAGTGGCAACTTACGCCAGTGCGGATGGTGTAGACGATGAACTTGCCCCCAGTTTCAGGGCTTTTTCCAGCGTCGGTGATTAAAATGGGAATTTCGGGATTTTCGTATATGATCTGTTCGATGCGGCTATCGTAGCCACCAGGCTTTCGCAATGGCTGTACGTCATCGTCACTGTCGGGGCGATTGTCGCGGTTAGCCGACCATTCGCGGGGTCTATCATCCTCTTCATCGGAGGATGGGGTATGCAGACGATTGCTGCGGGCAACTACATCGTAAGACAGAAGGACAAATTATTAGCAAACATGGCACACGGAGCGCTGTTATTTTACAGCCTGAACGCTTCACAAACCTTCACGAAGCACCGGTGAGGATGGGGCGATCGAAGATGAGGAAAAGGACTCGCGGCGGTCAAAACCGCTACCGTATGGGTTATTGTCTTCGTCGTTCCACATGGCTAAGGCTTGTTGAGAGAAAGAGGCGGATTAAATATAACAAATCAAGCAATAGAGCAAGAAGGCAAGGCGAGATAAGAAATAATTGGTGCAAGTTAAAGTCTGGCGGATGACGAAGACAGAAAAATAGAGTTACAAGGCTATGTAGAGGCGTTTCTATCAAGGGATCAGGCAAATAGGCATGCCACAAGCACTAAAGTGTCAAAGTTGAAGAGTGAAGAAATGGTGATGGCGATGGCAGGTAATGATAACATACAGAAGGCTACCCACTGATGAAGCTTCGAAACAGCGAGCTTCGGGGCCTCAAAAATCTAAATCACAGCGTATTTGCTAGGCCAAATTTCATCCAAACGCAAGGCTGCTGTTGCACTGCTCTCGAGATAGAAACCGGCCAGTCAAAGCCCTCCAAAGCTTTACTTAAGCTCGTTTGCACCAGACCCACTTATCATCCTTCCACTACAAGAGTTTGGATGCTTCCGCGCGGGGGCGGGGTCCTATCCTGATTATTGGATGGGAGGAGAATGCTACACCTACAATGATCTACGTTGATCTAGACAGCTTGCACGCAAATGGGTGATATGTAGTTGCGCATATACGCATGTATATTGCCTGATCTTTACGGGCAGGTTTCGGCATTAGCCACTGGCGAACAAGCTTGTGACGTGGCTGTTGTGCGCCCAGGCCACTGTGAATATCACTGGCACCCATGACCGAGAAGAAGAAATCCTCATCTTCCCGGGCACTTGAGTACTTAATTCTGCACTGGTCGCTTCCAAAAATCTCGGCGCCCGAGAAGCTCGGTAGTGCGTGTTAATAAAAGTTATTGGAAAGGACTTATTTCTAACTAAAACCTGGAAGCAATGAACTGATATCTTGAAGATACCCTCTCACATCTTTACAAATGACTTGCATCAAGTGAGCAGATTTGTTATCGAGACCTACAAATACTGCAGCCACACTGGTTTCCCTTTAAAACAAGAGCCACGTCTACATGAATACTCGCTTAACATTACATATTCATTTATCTATATCAGCTAGTTGAAAGCGCTCATGATCCACATCACGGTAATTCGAGCTCTGCATCAGTTTGTCTCTCAAGTGTGAAAAAAGGTAGAAATAAAGACCCACGACCACATCCCAAAGTCTAAAACTCATTACTAGCTCTTGGTATCGTGAAGGTTGCCGATTGGATGAGAAGAGTATTAGCCCCCCTGAGAAAATGAGAGCGTTTGATTTCTGTTCCTCATCATGCAATTGTGGTATCCGCTATGACCCATACAGGACTCTGTCCTGTAACCCGACATATTAAGGTGTGAATTTCTAACTCGCCCACTTAGAGAAGAATTACAGCGTTCGTCTATTGGTTCTGACTGCGCGCCCGTTCGGCTTGAGCAGCCCGAACTAGTGCTGTTACTCCTCTGGCGTGAAGGATGGTAAAATTTGGAGTGATCTTCGGTTGAACTGGACTGTGCAGGAGATGAAGGATTCTCCTGAGTAGGACTCGGTGACCTTTGTTTAGCTGTCGAGCCACTTTGATCTCTCATAGTAGGAGGCGCATATAATTCTGCGTGTCCTGATGAAAAACAAGAGTCGTTACCGTTGTAGTGAGGATAGCCTCCAGAGAAGAAATCAGAGCCATTACCAGCTCCATGGCCTTTCATTAGCTGGGATAGGTGACTTCGCCTGATGTTCCTAGGAGTGTCGGTTGATGAGTCCGTATCATTGCTCCTGCTAGCCTCCTCTTCCTTCTTACTCGTGGTCTTAGTTTGGCCAGTGCCATCTTTGCCAGCATCTGACTTGCCACCCTCCTTTCCCTTTGCTTTCTTGTCTTTTTCCTTATGCCTTCCTTTGTGTTCGCCGTCCTTCTCACTATCCTTCGTCTTGGCTTGATTTTCTTCTTTTTGCTTGCTCCCGTCTGCCTCACCATCTCCGCTTTCTTCATCTTTGTTGTCTTTCTTTTTGTCTGGGCTCGTCTCGTCTGGGTTCTTGACCGGTTCTGAAACTGCAGGATTATCTGTACCTTTCTTTCCAACGTCTCTTTCGTCTTCCGTAGCATTATTATCTCTTTGCCCTCCTCCACTCTTGGCGGCTGATGCATCCTTATCAGCCGGTTGTGTCTTTCGAGACTGTCTATGCATGTGCGACTTGTGCCGGCGGTTCTTGAGGATAGGCTCGGCGTCACTACCAAACGTGTTGTGGCATTTCTCGCAAAAGTCCTTATCACGAAATAAATTAAATGTCTTCAGTGGAATATCGCATGAACGGCAAACTTTTATATCCTGTGAATCGTCGGCTGTTTATTGCGTTAGCAGTGTTCTTTTGACATGGTTAAATGAGTGAATAGGTACCATGGGATGCATCTTCATCTTCATTGATGCATGGCGAGGCGGCACCACGGGCATGGTGATGATGACTACGAAAGTTATCGTTGATGTACTCCCAAGTGCGCTGGTGCTTGTTGGGGATGTCTCTATAGACGCCTGAGCTCTTCACGCGAAGATTGCTGCGGCCTTTCGCATTTTTGGGACCATCGTTGACTTGCCAGTACTCATCTAGGCAGACGTAAGAAGCGTCGTCTCGTATGGCAGACTTGGCGACAGGCGGCCCTTCTTTCTTTGAAGCGCTATCTTCAGAGGCCTTTTGTTTCCTCTCTGACTTCTGATCAGGTGTATCTGTTTTATCGACCTTGGCCTCCGGTAAGTTTGATTTTGCCGGGGCACCAGGAGTAATGGGAGTAGACCCTGCGTCTTGTTTTTCTATACCACCAGAAAATCTCGCTAGGAATGCCGTGATGCCACCACTGGGAGCACTGCAATTGTTCACCGACTTTTCCTTCTTGGTGTTTCTGATCCATAGCACATAGACCACAACACAAAGAATAACGAAAACAGCGATCGATACAATGATAATACCGGCTTGACCACTTTCATCCATGCAGTTCCAACCGCCAAGATCACAGCCATTGCGCGGTGCTATATGACCGGAGTTACGGTTGCGAAATGGGAAGGGGAATAACTCATCCCAGAACAGTGATGCAGGCGCCATCGCTGTGAGGTTTGGAGCGTGTAGTAAATAGTAAGTTATCAGAAACGTGTAGGAAAAAAAGTTGAATGAAAATGGGAAAGTCAAGCGATGTGTGTTTGTCGTTGTTCCGTTGATCAAAATCTGCATTGCACATCTCTCATCGGGGGCATAGATGGATAGTTGGTACTGAGGCGGGGCAACCAGTTATACTAAAAGGCTGTTGATAACGCTTGTGTATCGAGCAGGAACCCAATTGATGTCTATCTGTCCTTAGTATTTTGTGCTGTTACTGTTGTTGTTTGCTAATGTAGGGAACTATATTTCGTCCCATGAGGTGATTTCATCAGATCCCCACGGCCAAGATGCTAAATAACCAGCATTTGCTGGGTGTACAATTATTACAAATTCAGTTTGCTCATCTGGCCTCTAAGGGTATACTGGGACCGTGTTCTCATCAACTCGGGAAAAGAAAGAACTCCAAGTAATCATTAAAGGCTGCCGTTAACTAAAAGAACATATCCGTGAAGTCTAGGTAGAGTGTACCCTCCCTCTAAACGCCAAAAATCACACCCTGAGAGGCAAAGCAAAACTAGAGAGACTCATGCTTTGCCGACTCAGTCTTTGGTATTCAAAATTCAGCTATCCGCTGCGTACAGAAAAGCTTAATTCGGTATTTCAACTGTTACCCATGCCGTTGTCGCGATTTCCACGCATCTCTGATAGCGTTCTGCGCAGCCAGAAGTTCCTTTTGAGATACACCATCCTCAATACTACTTAGTACGCTTTGGAGCACAGTGAAATGATTGCCTTCTGACTTATCATCGCGGAAGCGGCTGATGCGCCATCTTTTTTGATGATCGAGGTAGCACTCAACAATACGATTGTCCAAGGGATCGCCGAGACTCTTTAGGGTCTCCCATTCTTCTCCGGAGATGTAAACATCTCTAAAGTATGTGTACTTGTTTGGCCCGGAGTCGCCCATAAACTTCCACAGTTCTGACTTAGGGGGGAGGTCATAATCGTGGTATGGCTCTGTGATGCCTTCAGCAATATCCTCGTCGTCTGGGGTCATCAAAGGGAAGATCAAGCGCAGCCGACAATCGACAGTGTTCTCCTCGGGGGGCTTCCATTTAAGGATATGGGGGTCAGTGCCGTGCTTGTAAGGCGTGTTGCGACAGGTGAAGATAAGACCGTCGTTGCCATGCTTCAAGTTGGGAATGACGCGGTTGAAGATCATTTCTGTGCCGTAGGCGAACTGCATGTCCTTGAGCTGGACTTCAAAGGGTAGGTATTTACGTTCTTCCGGGAAATCGGCTAGCAGTTCTTTGTAGGGGCGGTATACCTTCTCGCTGAAATAAGCTAAACGCTTATCTAACGTGCGGTCCATAAGGTTCATACCACCTAGCGTCAAGCAGTCAAAGACTAAGAAACGTGGCACCATGACTCCGTCGCCGTCATCATCCATTACGAGTTCGCCATCAATTAAGGTGCGATCATGGAAAGCTTGTCTGTCGTCGCAAAGAGGGAAATGAAGACTGTGGTTGTTGTTGTACCAGAAGTCATTTTTCCGGTCGATTAGATAATGCGCTTCACTGCCTCGGGGGTCAGTGGTTAGGTATAATAGATATCGAATGCCATCGGACTTTTCGCAAACATAATAGCTATAAAACAGCTAGTTAATTATATTTCCGACATGTCATCAAATAAAAGCGCATCCGGTCCGGTCTTGACTCACTCTTCCATCATCAGTACACGGAGGTGCTCACGTGTGAAGCTTACAGGTTGGGCCCCAGGAAATGACGTTTGCGAACGTCCCAGTAGCCGCGCAACCTCAGCCCGTAGTTCATGGACGCCCTCCTTAAGCGGGACCTTTATGCCAGGCTCAGAGATAGACTTGATGGGCCCGTCCATATCGGCGGTGTTCAGCCAATATGAAAATAGCAAGCTGATGGCGTTTGTTGCTGGTTAAAGTGCGTCGCATTTGTAACGTTGGTGAGCTATTGGGCTAATGTTGGATCTTAAATACTATGGGTCACGTGACAAGGTTCAAGACCCGCTGCACTACTTTAGTTAAGAATCCCCGTTTTAGCTTAGAGCTTGCCATATAGCAAAACGATTAGCTACTACAAGAGTTATAATGCATAGTATACTTTTCTTGGAAACACGCTTTGTCAATCGTTAGCATCTAACATCACGAAGCTTCGGTTACACATGGACAAAAATGGTTATTTGATGCAATAAAATTAACATATCATATTGACATAAGAAATTTCCCCCCTGAAAATACACGACAACAAGACATAAAACTTTTAATATGCCACGGTCCACTCGCGAATTACCTTGTTTCCCCAGCATCAACCCCCATCCATTCATTAAATCATGCTCGTCGTTTGACTAATCGTTGAAGTTTCAATTTCCACAGTTGGAACAAATGCTTAGTTCTTCATGCCAAAGTGTTTACCACATTGCCACGAAAGCGGCGATTGCCGCTGAAGCAAGCATGGTGGCAGTCGAGCGTCCCAGACGGCCAGCAACATTGAGTTGGTTGCGACCTGAGAATTCACCATTGGGACCATCGTGTGTTGGGATAGGCTTGGCGCCACTAGCCGTGGGGAATCCAGTGCTAACGGCAGTTCCTTGACCGGTGGCAGTACTGTTGTCAGCAGTGAAGGGAGGTTGGCCATCAACAACTGTCAAAGTAGTGACAGGAGTCAGAGTTCCAGAGACCGTATCGAGAACGGTGATAATTTGAACAGTATCCACTGTGGTAGTCTGGAAGGTAGTGAAGGTAGGAGTCACTGTGGTGGTTTCAACATCCGTAAAGTCATCATCCGAGGTGAATGCTGTAGTGGTTGCAAAATCTGTGTAGGAGGAAACTGAGTCATAGGAATCGTCTGAAGCAGTGACAGTGACTGTAACAGTAACAGATTCAGTACACTCCACATCAGATGCAGTCTCGTAATCATTGCTTGTTAGAGACCAAGAAGAACTACCAGTACCAGTTCCAGTAGATCCAGTGAGGTAATAGTGGTAGCCACTGCTGTTTCCATACGGAGGAACAGACGAAGCAGTAAAGTACGAGTAGTGAGGCCGGGTGCCAGATGACAAAGAGATTCTGGGATATCCAGCGCCACTATCAAGATAGAAGTAATTAGACACAGTTGGATAGAACGTAGGTCAGACGAGAAGGCGTTACTTACGTGGCATTAGGAGAATTCCAGGCCGTCGGAAAAGACGAAGAGAGCGTGGCAGCTGATGTACCAGGAAGAGCGATGGTGTTCATGGTGATGTTGGAAAAAAGAGCAGAGGCAAAGGCTGAAGGTTCAGAAACTGGCATGGCAGAAACACCGGGAGAAGCAAAAAAGGCGATGATGGAAGAAGTCAAAAAGGGAGTGACGACTAGAGACAGCGAGCCAATTTTAAGGCCGAGGGGGGCGGGGTCCGCACGACGCACACTTCTCGCTCCTTCCGAATTGGTTACCTTCCTGTCCCAGTTGATGGTAACTGCCATGATTGCAATGGCGGCAGCGACGGCAACCACAACAGCAGCCAGCAAAGCAGTTAAGCGGATCCAGAACATTCTCCTGGAGTGCTTAACACGCTCGCGAGACACCTCAGGAACGGCACGATGGCCAGAGTTATACAGAGTAGGCTGGCCATAAAGGCTATCCTCATGAATCTTCTGCATGGGAGACATTTTAACTGCTTCAGCGAAGCAACGATTAGACATAGATTCTCCGTCTTTTTCATCAAGGTGCCAGCTATGCGCGGTGGCCTAGCGCTATCATAAAGGAGTTTTGGAAGGTGGAGGACAGGCTTGCCTAGATGATCGCTGAATGGGGGAATTGCAGTGTTTGGTAAGTTGCTTGTTGTTTCTTGTTGAGACCAGACTGCAGCTTTGTTTGTGTTGATGTTGTTCTTAACAGAAAAGTAAGACCGTATCTACTAACAATCCACGATGGCTATAAAAGCAGGCAACATCCGACCTAGACCTCGTGGAACAGTTGAAGGCGCCTAGAGGGAAGGAAGTAATAGCAAGAGAAAGATGGAAGAAATTAGAAATATGGTAAACAAAGGAATTTAGCGTAGTGACTCTATGAAGCCTGGTTGCTGTGACGGGAGGGGAGATCTTTTCTTCAAAGTCCAACTTTGCGGGCGATTACCCAGAAAAGTCACAAACTAGTCGTTCGGCAAGACCAGCAAAACAGTCAAAACAAAGAGCAGCGGGGCAGTTGCGCAATGATAGAGGCTGCTCGATTCTAGATGAAAGTGTTTTCCTGTTGATAAGATGGAAGCCAATTGTGTACGCTTCGATAGCTCTGAAAGCTCCATTTGGGAGCTACCAGCTACGTCTGCTTCTTATATCAAATTTAGCGAGCGCCGCCTCCCTTATGACGCGAAACTCGAGCACCTAGGACACTAGACACTAGAGCAACGACCTCCTCCCCCTCACTGGACGACAGGAATACTTGGAAAATGTGATGGGCCACTGGTATGAAGTCTAGGGAGTTGTCTCTCGCTATATGCCATCCCAACAGAGCTTCTAGCTTGTAGTGGGTGGAGATTCAGGGAAAATTGCATGTTTCCACCTATCTCTTCATATCTTGCCATGATTCTTCGTGTCGGATGTGCCCTTTTTTCGATCGACATCTCACTGGAACAACTATGACTGGAACTTGAAAACCCCCCGACAAAATGAGAAGGTTCCGGTGGAATCAGCCGGTTGATAAATCAGTTATAGGAGATGCAGAGTCATAGTACTTCTTCTACATGCCCAGAGACCGCTGAATGTTGCTGGTCATTGTTGCCCACTCGACAAACAAAGCTTCATGTTGATTTAACACATGGGCTTTAGTTGTCGTTCAAAGAGGAGAAAGGCAATTGCACGATTACCTAACCCAAGCTTTTAGACAGGGGTATTGGCGACAGGGATAGCTGTTGGCGATAAAAATGGAGCTCCAAAACTGGGGACTTTAATTTTCATAGCAACACAAATCTTCACAGAAACTTCATCTAGCCGCAGTGAGAAGCTCCAAGATTTAGTTGTGATGAGGCCATCAGTTCTTCTAGGCTGATAGAAGTTGGATAGTGAATAAACGCGAGACTGCAAAAACACACTCGATTTCAGAGACAGAACCCAACCCTTTCGATTTTCTAGTTGGATGATGGCCAAAGCTTGAACGCGTTGTTGCTTGTCGCGTAGCACACAAACTTTTAGCAATGGGTGGTGCGCTTTAGTGTCCAGTGGCTTTAGCGTGCTTGGTGCCATTAGCGGGCTTCAGTGGGGTGCGCCTTTTTTTTCTTCCTACTACAGCTGTAGGACACAGACCTGAACTTTGGCTTGGGCCTGAACCAGGCTTTGCTTAGACCTAGCCAGAATCTTCGCGTCACCCTCTTGTGGCTGATTTTGCTCCTTCTGTATTACTCTAGCAACTCGCGCGTGCCTTGCAGATAAGCGTACTTGCACGAGCAACAACTCAACTCCAGAAAATCTCCATCTTCGTGGCCCTGTAGACTTGCGACCGGCTTTATGTTTTATAGCTGATTTTTCGTCTTTTCCTACGCCACTCAAACTTGACTATTCTTCGTCGTGTCATTTTAGCCTCCTCTATTTTATCGCACTTGACCGCCATTGTTAGCCCTCACCGCTGGCCGTTGTTCCGTATAAGCTTGTGGAAATGGCGCCCGCCAGACGCTCCCGGCGAGCCCCCCCAAAGGAACCCTCGCCTGTCCCTTCATCATCACCAGATCTTTCCGACCCTGAAGAGGTACCTGAAGAGCCCGAACAGGCGTCATCGCCGATTTCGGACCCGCCTTCCGATGTCGAAGATCTAGACTCAGCCATCAATGGCCATGATGGTGTCGACAACAACAACGACGATGATGGCCCCAAAGAATCGCTTCAGTTCAACGAACAGCTCTCCTGGAAGCCTGGAAAGCCAATCCCGGTTAGCACACTAATTCCGCGTTTGCGCAGGCTCCTCGATGAGTTGTCGGACATGGACCAAGAACGAGTTGATCCCGAATCACTGACTGATGTGGCTGCATCTCTGGCCCATCGCAACCTCTTACAACACCGCGATAGTGGTGTCAGAGCCTTTGTTGCCGCCTGTTTGTCTGACGTGCTGCGTATTTGCGCGCCCGATGCGCCATTCTCCAGCGACCAAGTTAATGTAAGTGCTGCCCCCTTTCCCTTTCCCTTGGGTATGAATAGATGTGGTGTGAGCCATTCTGAGCTGGTCTCTTGCAGGCTAGCACCTTCTCGGCAAACTGCTGTGAGGCATACTAACTCACTGTCTCTAGATGATCTTCTCCTTGTTTATTCGTGACATAATACCCGCCCTCAAGGACCCAGGCGACACCTACCACGCCCAGCACAAATACGTCCTAGTTTCACTCTCAGAAGTAAAGAGTATCCTTTTAGTTCTCGAGATAGAAGGCGGGGACGAGCTTTTTCTCCGGCTCACTTCCGCCTGTTTCGATACCATCTCCATTCTTTCCTCACAGGATGCCGACGGCAATGTGCCGCGCGACGTCGAGCATCACATGACCCACATCATGATCACCCTCATTGACGAGAGCCCAGGCATCCCGGCCCTAGTTATCGACTCCATAATGGCTCAGTTCTTGCGAGCGCTGCCCCCTGGAGGCCTCAAGAATCGCCTCGACCGATCCGATGATAGCAGCCAGTCCAACTTGCTCCCCAAGAAGATACCAGCTGCCTACATCATGGCTAAAAACATATGTACCGACTGCCCGGAAAAGATGTCACGCTATGTGAGTCAGTACTTCAGTGATGTCATTATTGATGCCACGAGCTTGAGTCGTGGCCCAAACGAAGACGAAGAGGAAGCCCCTGTTGGCCCTTCGGAATCAGATTTGCACAATATCCGGCAAGCGCATCACCTTATTCGGGAGTTATGGCGAGCCGTTCCCATTGTACTTCAAAACGTTATACCTCAAGTTGAGGCTGAACTATCCGCCGACAACGCTAGTCTTCGCCAGCTTGCAACGGAGACCCTGGGTGACATGATTTCTGGTATCGGTGCTGCTGGACCACCCCCTCCACCCATCATGGATCCTTGTCAGTACCCTCAATGGCGCATGGATGACGAGTTGCCCGTCCACCCTTCTCAAACCGTTCTCAATTCTCCATCGGCAGTACTATCATTCTCCCAAGTACACTCAACCGTATACCACAGCTTTATCAACCGCCAGAACGACAAGGTTTCTGCGATTCGTGCCGCCTGGGCGCTTAGTGTGGGCTACATAATTTCCACATCAGCAGGAAACACGGGCATAAGCCGTGAAGAGGAGGGTAAGCTAGTGCAAGCTCTTTCTACTAAAATGCTCGAGTATGATGAAAAGGTCCGTCTTGCTGCCATCAAGGCTATCGATATATTCAACATCAAAGATGTGGTAAACAAGCTTGGGTACTACGGTGGCGTTGAGCAAGAAGGGTCTGTGTTGGCTATCTTGGCCGATCGCTGCCGCGATCGCAAGCCTGCCGTGCGTGTTGAAGCAATGGTTCTATTGGGCAAACTGTGGTCTGTAGCGGCAAGTGAGATTGCTGCTGAGCATGACTTAGTCTGCCCTTGTCTTGGTGGCATCCCTTCTCGCATCATCGAGGTATACTACACTGGCGACCCTGAGTCCATTGCAATACTTGACAGGGTTCTCCTAGAGTACATTATTCCTCTTGGATTCCCCCCACGTAAGTCCAAGAAGAATAGCCAAACAGCAGCAATCAACTATGACAGCGACAAAGTTAGAGCAGAGCGTATCCTGCAACTGGTCCGATCGCTCTCAGACAAAGCCAAGCGTGCATTTTTCGCTATGCAAGCCCGTCAACCTGCAATGATGCCACCCGTTATAGCTTACATTCGCCAGTGTGAACTTTACAATGGTGGTGTAATTGAGGCAAACGAGGACAGAGTCACTGCAAATCTCAATGGTGTGATCAAATGGCTCAGTGGTCGACTTCCCGATCAGCCCAAGGCACAGGCTGACTTAGAACGGTTTGCTAAAGTCAATGAGCGTCGATACTATGCCCTTGTCAAGTATGCTATCGATATAAACAACGATTTCAAAACTATTCACGATGCCATCAGAGAGCTTGTTAAGCGAGTGAATGGGGAGGGAAAATGTTCTGGCGTCATGGACACTTTGTTGCCTCTCATCTACCAGACTGCCTGTATCACTTTCAACAAGAGCCACTTGGCTTCCTTTATGGAATTTTCTCAGAGCAACAAGAACGGCCTTGGCCCTGCTGCCCATGAAGTTCTAGGAGAGATCTCACAGAGGAATCCTGCCGTGTTCAAATCACATATTGGAGAGCTCTGCAAGAGCCTCGTGGAACAAGCACCCACACGTGAAAAGCCCAACGATGCTTCAGTCGTTGACGTCCTCAAAGCCTGTGCGTCTTATGCAAAGACTGAGACAGAGGATATGCCCCAGGATTCCAAGTTCTTGGAGACAATGAAGAATTACGCTCTGTACGGACGCCCACCTAAGGCTGCTAAGTATGCTCTCAACATCATCCTTTCCTCCAAAGACACTGAGGCAGAAGAAACTGCTCGCAGTATATTGCGCCGTATCATGAAAGAATGGAAATACGGGGCGTCCAACTTCTTAAACCATCTTGCTTGTATCTCGCAACTGGCACTCATGAAACCGAACATCACCGAGGATTATGACAAGGAAATTCTTGACATGACTATCCAGCAATTGCTTCTTCAGGTCAAAGGGGAGGCCAAGGACACCGATCCTAACTGGGTCGATGATGGGGACATGGACGAAGAGCTTCAAGCCAAATTGCTTGCTCTAAAAATTCTCACTAACAATCTCCGCGCTACTGCTGATCTGGACGATTCTAAGGAGCGCATTGCCGCAGTTTTCAAGCTATTAAGAACCTTGATCACAAAAGATGGCGAGCTGTGCAAGACCAAGGATACTCCCAAGTACCACCGGAGCCGTCTAGTGTTAGCCGCTGCTCATTTAATGCTTAAGCTCTGCTGCGAAAGTCGATTCGACCCCCATCTCAGTCCTAATGACTTTAATAATTTGGCATTTGTTGCCCAGCATGGTGAATCAGCCGTACGACACCGCTTTGTCGAAAAGTTGCAAAAGTACCTTGCTACTAATGAACTCGCCCCAAGGTTCTACACCATCATCTTCCTGACTGCTTTTGAGCCCGTTGCTACCTTTAAAGAACGTCTTGGTACCTGGATCGACGCCCGTGCTAGATTTTTCGTGGAGAGATCTAAGCCTGTACTTGAGCCTGCCATATGCCGTTTAATATCGCTCCTCGCACATCACCCGGACTACAGCAACGACTCTGGGAACCTAATCGATCATGCCCGCTATCTTCTATACTACATTAGCCACGTCGTCACGGAGGACAACCTTGGTCTTGTTCTTCGCTATGTCGAACGGACAAAGCAAACGCTTGATGCCATTAATCCTGCCAGCAGCGAGAATATCTACGTCATCTGTGATCTTGCACTAGCCCTGTTGCGTAAGTGGCAGGAGAAGAAGGGCTGGAGCATTCAGGTGTATGCCAACAAAGTTGGATTGCCCATTGGCCTATTTAGTGCCTTACCCTCTCACAAGGTGGCCGTCGAGATCGCTGAGAAGCAGTATCTTCCTGAGGGCCTTGAGGAAAGTCTAGACGGTCTTCTAAGATCAGTTGATCGCAAAAAGGTACGCAGCAATCCGGTTTCACTCACTCATAGAATAGAAAATGGGTGGCTAACATGTAGTAGAAACGTAAAACTGCTGATGAGCGACACGATCAGCCTGCCAAACGCACCAAGTCAGTCAAGCTTCCTTCCAGAGAAAAGACATCCAAGTCCCGGACAAAATCCACTCCCCGTAGCCAAAGTGCACCAAAGAAGTCTCGCAAGTCTCGTACTCGCGACCAGTGGGGTAGCGATGTCGATGCCGATTTTGAAGGCCCTGGGCGGGAGGTTGAGCGCCGCAAGAGTGGCCGCTCACGTAGCGGCCGCACTTCGACGTATATAGAACGTGATTCATCAGAAGATGATGAGGAGATGCTAGATGGAGTGGCTGAGTGGAGTTACCTTGACGAGAATGGCAAGCCAAAGCGTGCTATGCCTAAGAACGACGAAGAGAGCGAAGAAGACGAAGACGAAGACGAAGATAATCTCCCAACACCCAAAAAGTCAAGTGTTGCCAACACGAAGAAGCCTGCAGCTAAAGTCAACGGCAATGATACGGATTCGTCACTGTCCGAGATCTCAGATATGGATGTGAGCTCAAGCGACGAGGCGGATGACGGAGCGGAGCAAGCACCAGTGCGGAAACGAAGTGCCAGAAGGAGATAAGGCAAAAGCAGAGGCACGACGGCGTTTCTTGTCAAGTAATCCCAAAACAGCGCATTGGGGTGAGGAGTTTGGTCAGGAAGGGTCAGGAAGGGTCAGGAAGGGAGTAGAGTAGAGATTTGAGGTTCGCGTATACCCTTATTCGTGGCTGTGTCTTCTATAGCCAAATGCCGTGAGTTGATTCAGCTTGAAAAGGGAGAAGCTGGGCTTAGCCCAGCTTGGTGTAGGAAGCGTATTGACTATTTAATGTCTTTCACTTGTATGTAGGCTCTTCTTGGTTTTGTTTGTTGGGTTTTGGTTTATGAGTACCATTTTAGTTTTTTTCTTTATGAGCTGATAAGTTTCTAACAAGCTGAACACCTCCACATCATCATTTGTAAAGTGCTTCACACAACTTGGTGTACATAATAGTGTAGGCATTGTGCCAAGATGGGATAGGATGACTTATAAACCAACCCTGAAATACTCTTTTTTTGCAAGGGTTATGTCATCGTTTTTCATAGCGCAATGTCAAGTTTGTCCATACAGTTTCACAATTCGGATGGATAGAAAATCATGCTCTGTTCAAGAACTCCAGCTACCCGTTTCAACAGTATAGAAACATTAAAGAAACCAAGAAAAAAGAAGAGAAAAACATAGAGGCCGTACATACACCTCACATCCCAATACTACAATGCCGGTTTCTAGTACCTCAGAATGACGACGTTGGAGGCACTACAGTCGATACGCCTGAGCCTGGAGTCGTTGACCGCGTTGGATGGCCAATACGCAAATCGACCTTATCACGGTGCTGGCGGTTTTTCAAATGCACTTCAAAGTTGGTAGCTGTTTGTCCTGGGCCAGGGGTGTACAGTTTGCCAGGGCAATCTTTGCAACGCACACGCGGTAGGAACATGTATACGGCATTGGCCGGGGGCGGCTGCCCCGGTGGGATTTGCTGTTCCGTGTCGGGATTTACAGCCGAGTACTTCATCAAGGCTTCAAACGAGTCGTACGGGTAACTCTTAGCAAGGTCTGTAAGACTGCGGATAAGCCATGAGGGTGCCGGGGGCTAGGTTGTTGTTAGTACGGACGGATGAGCTATGCAAAAAGCATCCATGCCTTCTCTCCCTTTGGATAGAGCACTTACTGGAGTGTGGGGCCTGCCGTCGGCGTTCGGCATCGGCGCAGGAACCCTGCCAATTTGGCCAGAGGGAACATGAGGAGCGCTCGGCTTAGCCATGGCAGCCGGTTCGCCAGAAGCCGATACGAGGGCTGGGATGGGCGGAGGCACAGGGGTAATCTTAACTTGCTCGCCATTCAGCAAGGCTCGCAATCTCGCCGGTGAGACGCGCAATGTGATAATAAGTGACTGTGGCTCATCGTCATCTATGAAATCGCGGTGGCCGCGGCGTCCAACGCGTTGTGGCTCATGGTGTTCCGGAGTCTCACTACGACCCACATTCGCCATACGTTGCTGGGCTGCTGATGCCGCGCCGCGTATGCCTCGGGTGCGTGCAGTTACGGCGGCTACTGCGTTAGCAGGGGCGGGCGATTCAGGGGCAGAGTCTTCGCTGTCATCTGACTCTGAGAGATCACCGTCCACACGGGCAGCACCTGGACCCCGGCGGCGGCCTGCACCAGCAGCACGCTTGAAAAGTCTGCTTTCTTCGATCGTGGCAGCCGAGGCAGGGATGACAGACGATACGATTAGCGTGCGGATAGTTCGCTGTCGTTCTTTGAGGTCTGGCAGTTGTGGCCCACCACGCCGATTGACGGATCGCTTCTGGCGGCGTTGCTCGCGTGAAAATATGGTCTCGTTGCGGTCTAGATCGCCCTCACTCATCTCATACATGTACGGCGCAAACTCTTTGGCTTGTTGCTGTGGTCTCAGCACAGAGGCCAAAGGAGACGGAAGGAATGCCGCCACCAGATCTGCGTCTTCCACCGGCCGACCATCAAAGGGATGGCCGATAGTGTAGAGAGACTTGGTGAACAGTTGGGTTTGCTCACGGATACAGTGTGCAATGGCGGTTTTGAACTCGCCGGGCAGTGCCAAGTCCTGGGCCATGTTTGTTGCAAACTCTTCGGGGGAGTTCAGAGGATGGTTCATTTCCCACTCAAACTGATCGACTAATGTATGGGTTCCAATTGTTATGTTGAGCTTGATCAAGACCCGCATTTCGTCGTTTTTAAAGGCAGTATATGGGATTTCAGGGTCTAGCGAGTCGTCTTTGATGTGGGCGAACGGGTAGTAGTCTTCGAGCTGTTCACAGATTTGGCTGACAATCATGTCGTAGACTATTTGGGTAGCAGGAGGCTTGATGCCCATGTCCTCGACTAGTTGGGCAGCAAATAACTGGGGCGTGATTATACGGTCATGGAGATTCCATGTAAAGGTATCTCGGAGCTTGATCTTCTCCCATTCGACCTCCAGTCGTATTGGCACTAGGTCCTCGTGTAAGTCCGCCTGTTTTTGCATGTCTTTGCGCCTCCATTTGAGTGCTGTGGTAGTGCGTTTTCCGGGGGGCGGCTTTTGGCTGGGATATATAACCCGAGAATGGCTCATGCTTTCGGTGAATCCATTGGCATAGCCCTGGTAGCCTTCGCCGTAGAGCCTGCTAGGTGTAAACCACGCACGGTAGTCATTGCGGATGCGCGCGTAGTCGCGAACCTCTTCAATAGCATCTTGCGTGTCCTTTTGCGACTTCTTTCCTACCTCGGCGAGGTTGATAGCAGCCAACCAGTCGCGAGTGATGTACTGCTCCAGCATCATTTGTTGGAACGATTCTTTAGTGCGAACGGGGATGCTGGAGCCCCCGTTGCCAGGCTCAGACGGAGCCACACCGGCAACGGCAGCATCTGGGCCGTCAGACGGCCCAGCCGGTGGCTGGCTAGAGACGGACTGAGAAGTGGACATGGACATCATGTGTGGTGGGGTTTGTTCGGCCGGATCGAGGTGGCTGTCGCAAAGAGCACGTGGAACTTTAGGGGAGGAGGGAAGGTTGCTAACTGCGGATGCAGCAGCTTGACCAAGTTAGATTGATAGTCTGCAGAATAGATATAGGACAGTAAAGGGGGAGGCAAGTTCCAAAGACTATAACATAGGCGGGCGGGTCGTGCGACTAATAATGCGACAAGAGAAATGCGACAGGTTAGGCGAGGCTGACAAATTGCAGCCGCGAGCGATGGCTCTGAAAATTACTGCAGCCGTGCTATTGGGGGAATTGGCTGACGACTTGGGGCTGCTTCAGTTTCGGCCAACACGCGCGTAGCGTGTCTCTCCTAACAGCTAGGGGGTCACTCTGCGTGTTGGAGGCAGTGTGGAGGTACTTGGTAGCGCTAACGCTATGGTCATAGGGTGAAGACTGTGGCGTGAGTTTCTTTCGCATGCACAAAACACCGCTGTCCGCATGAAGCGCCACACATGCGCCACAGCGTCATACGCGGTGCCCCACTTCCCCGCCTGAAACGGGCAGCAAGCAGAGCGGGTGAGGGCTTCGAAGCTTCTTGCACCTCACAACTAAGCTGTCTCTTCAGATTTTTGCAGAGCTTTTTAGTGGTCATTCCTCCGAATCGCTATTGAGAAGGAGATTTTGCAGTGTCTAAAAGTGCGATATCTTATTACATCCAGCAACCTCAATTCAAGATGACTGACGAAAAGAAGGAAGTCGCTGTCGGTATGTGTGCTCAATTCTTGCTTGATTTTTTTTGCTCAATTTTTTTTTCTTTTCTGCGCCCATCCTGATGTCTCTGTTGAAAGAGAATTCTCGGTATTTGGGTTCTTAGAGCCTCTTGCCATCCTAGTGGGCCTAGCTTGGGTACTGCTGAATAATTCTTTCATTGCAAACCCCGTCAAGACGACCACCACCGGTCGCCTCTCATCATTGATCTACAATGGCCGGCCGAGCTGTGATACACCTGTTGCTTGACGTCATGTCATGTCACGTCACACTATTTTGCGCGGCTGGCTTATGAGAGAACGGCCGGCCAGACTTCGCATTTCATACATTTGCTGCGACAGACCTCTTCGCATCGTTGTCTAATCATGTTTTCTTCCTCTAGACTACACTCTGAACAACCCCGATACTCTCACCAAGTACAAGAACGCTGGTGATATTTCGGAGAAGGTCCTTGCTGCTGTCAAGAAGCTTTGCGTTGCCGGCGCCAAAATCTCTGAGATCTGCGGGAAGGGTGACGAGATCTTGGCCGAGGAGATTTCGAAGGTCTACCGCGGCAAGAAGATCAACAAGGGTATGCTATCACCGTCTACCAGCCACTGCCGGCGCATCCCATCCTTGGCTGTCATGTGTATCAGCTCTTGTGCACATCCGTGAATGCGACTTTCTTATAGTTATTCTATGGTGCAAAGACACGCAACACAAGACACGCCGACTATGGGGCTCAGCTAACCATTATGTGCGCAGGTTTCGCCCATCCCACTACCGTGTCCCCGAGCTCCTTTGTCACTCCCTACACTCCTCTCAAGACCGATGAGGCCGAGGCTGCCGTAGAGCTGAAGGCCGGTGAGGCTGTCAAGATCCAGCTTGGTGCTCAAATCGATGGTCTTGGTGCCATTGTCTGCGACACCATCATCGTGTCCGAGCCTGCCGAGATTACCGGTCGTGATGCTGACCTCCTGCTGGCTACCTATTATGCTAATGAAGTTCTGCTGCGCCTGATGGTGCCCCCTGGCACTATGGCTACCGGCACTGAGCAGGAGAAGGCTAAGGCTGCTTCTGTCAAGCCTCCCACCCAGTCCAAGATCAACAGCATCCTGGAGAAGGTTGTTAAGACCTACGAGTGCAACCTAGTCGAGAGCACTACCTCGTGGCTCTTTGAGCACAATGACATCGAGTCCAAGAAGAGAATTATTCTGGCCCCTCCCGAGGGAACTAGAGGTGATGGCATTCCTGAGATTGGCGAGGTCTGGGGTGTTGAGGTTGGTGTCTCGCAGCAGTCTGGCAAGATAAAGACTCTGGAGAACCGTCCCACCCTGCACCGCCGCACTAAGGAGACCTACGGCCTGAAGCGACCTACCTCTCGCAAGATTCTTTCTGAAGTCCAAAAGAAGTTTGGTACCTTTCCCTTCTCCCTCAGACAGCTTGATGACGAGCGTGATGCCAAGTCTGGTGTTGTTGAATGCGTTCGTGGCAACGTTTTCCGCCAGTACGAGATGGTTGGTGACAAGGACAGCGCTCCTGTCGCTCGTCTATTGACCACTGTTGGTATGTTTGGATCCATTATTGTTTCTACCTTTGCCGAATACATTATTAACCATCCCCCCTTTTTTTTCAACAGCCATCACCAAGAACGGTGTCACCAAGCTAAGCGGCCCGGCCGCTCTGGACCTGGAGAAGGTCAAGAGTGACAAGAAGATCACCGACGAGGAGATTCTGGAGATTCTGGAACGGCCTCTGCGCAAGGAAAAGAAGAACAAGAAGAAGAACTAAAGATACAAAACACGTACACGTACAAGCGGTCTTTGATACAACCGCCGTATACCAATGAATAAAAAAACAAGGCATAGGACAATTAAAAAAGCATGCAGACGGATAGAAGAGACAGGAGTCAACCAATTGCGATGAAGCTCACCAGATGTGTGGCAAAGGACGGTGTGTAAGCTCGAAACTCGACCAACATTCACACGTGTCATGCCATTGAGAGTCCATGATTGACACGGCAATGAAGTGTACTGTGGATTGAATGTTGGATAAGAGCAACAGCATTTCCGAAGTTACGGGCAAGTAAGGCAATAGCGGTGGTGATAACGACACAAAGCAGACAGCGACTTGGCTAGATCTGACTGGACAGAACTGGACAGGCTTTTCCGGACGGAATCTGGGCTGGGGGTTGGGAAAAGGGCAGAGTTCCACTCTGATAATTGCCTTTTTTCTCTCTTCTCTCCCTAGACCGCCTGGAGGGCAGAAGGATGAAGATTGATGGAATGGGTAAGTTTGTGTGGAGGAGCGAGGAGCCTATCATGCCATTACTTACGTCCATGCCCTAGACGTATAGCTCAGGGCTGACCGGCAATGGCTGATCTGACATGCTCAACCTAGAGCCGTCTCTTGGGACGGATGCCCGATAAGGCCAGTACAAACTACAATAACCACGGAGAATAACATACAGAGAACAGGGCGAAGATCAATCTTGGTCATTGCGCTGCCAATCGATTGCATCGAAGCATCCAAACAACAGACGACCAGCGAGGGCAGTCTGCAAAGAGAGGAAAACAGCCGTTGCGTTCCGTTGGCAAAGAAGAGGGCGCATCCACGGTCTTTTCTAATTCCTACGTAGTGTTCAATAATACATGAATGAGTGGCGGTCTAAAGGCGGTCAAATGGAAGCGCATCTGACAACAAACTAGCTGGCGAAGCACACGCCTAGCGAGCACCGGGCTAAGCAAAGACCCAGAACGGATAGAGGCTCTGAGCAAATGATAGTTGTTGGCTGTTGATGCACATACAGTATGCAAAGGCGTGGTAACGTATGGGCGAGAGTGAGTGTATGTGTGATGTGCTGTTAGATGAGCCCTAGATTGTGACAACATGACGGGATGAGATTGTAGGCGGTCATGTCATCGGCACCAATAGGGTCTACTATATCTTTCTCCCCTTCTCGTCTTCTTTAATCTGCCCCTTAGATTTACAATTATAGCAAGACCTGTTATATGGAATGGGAGCGTCTGGACATTGTAGCCCCCAGCGTCGGCAAAACTTGGTATGTTGTTGTCGTGGCGCTATGTGTGTTTTTTTTTGCTTGCCATCACAACAGGGTAGCATGACAACTTTAGCCCCTGTAGAAGCATTTATTTCAGCACATGGGTCCTGAAATACAGTGGTCTGCTACTAAGTGCCGTAAAAAGATCCTCAAGGCCACTGAAGGTGGTTCCCCTGAGTGCCCTACACACTCGGATTCAACCCCACTGAAAGCTCAATTACCTTGCATTTCCCCTGGCTAATTTCCAGAGGCCAGGCCCTGTTTACGCTCGGCCAGACTTGTGCTAGCAAGAAACTTGTGATCCTCTCTCGTCCAAATCACCTCACGAAATTCACAGGACCCTTCTTCCCTCTTCTGCTCCCCTCCCCCAAAAGCCAAAGCTGCACCTCAAAAACACGCCTCTCAACCGAGAGTCAGCATCCTCGCTGGCGCTATACCTCCAGGCTGGCCCACGTTTGATCAGCCACAAGCCAGAGACCTGGACCTCTATTTTTCCTCCCTTTCGCTCCTAATCGAGCCTTCAACGAAACAACCCACCGAGCTTCATAGCCCGCTGCCGAAGCCCGACGGCACGCAAGGAACAGCAAAAAGTGAAGAAAACAACAACCAGAAATCAGGCCAGCACGCGCAGCGCATCTTGGGCCTTATCCATTGTTCAGCGCGCGATACAGTACGGTACGTTTTTGCCTGTCCATAGGGCCAGGAATGATGAGTTCCAGCAAGCAAGGAGCCGGCCCTGCCGCTCTATTCTAAGGCTCAGAGGCTGACAAGCAAATTTCTCTGCGCAGATTTTAGAAGCCAGCCAGGCACAAGGGGCAGAAGATACCGTCAAGACTAGACGCTTTTCTAGCTCTCTATCTTTCTGGCTAGCAACATCAGGGAGAAAAGAGAGTGTGCGAGATAGAGAGGGGTTTGTCATTATTAGGAGCACATTATCTCACGAGGACACTCTCAGGGTAGCCGCCATTTCAAGAACACGCGCTCAGTTAACGCGAAAACGAAAAGAAACCGGAGGGCTTAACGGCCACTACCTCAGAAGAGATAGGATAATGTCTACGCGGGCTACACGGTCTCGGATCGCGAGTCCAGCGCAGGCACAAGGCCAGGGCATGAACTCCTCCACCAGCATACAATCAGAAACAACCCCCAAGGGTGCAGCATCCAGTAGTGACAGCTCGCGATCATTTCTACAGAGATGGCTGGAACCTGAGATACAAAACAAGGCCAGTTTTGAAGAGCACGGGCTTATGCGATGCGGCGTGCTCGAAAACATGGCTGCTCTAGGCACGTTACCCAAGCTACCGCCCAAGAAGCGTGCGCAGCAAAACAGCAAAAGCGCGACACCCATGGCCACAACAGCGATGGGACCACGTGGTTCTATGACCACCGCGGGCTCTACTTTACCAGACAGGCAAAGCGACAAACAGCCAGTTCGCAAAATTATCCTACATCCACCAGCATCGGCGTCAAAAAGCAAGCGGACTACAGACGTCGATTACGCAGCGGATGGCAACATTGGGGCCAATGTAGAGATGATGGCTTCGAATTCGCCTGCCTCAAAGCCAGGCGGGCGTAAGACCACATCAAAAGATTTTGCACCGCCAGAGGACGAGAATGATGACGACTACCGACCAACTGTCAAGAAGCCAAGGCCTGGGGCCTCGGCAAGCGGCAATAATAATAATAGTGCCAGCAGCAATGCCAACAGTGCCACAACAACTAGCACCCCTAGGCGGCATGCTGCATCTGCATCTGCATCTGCTGCTAACTCAGGCCAGCTGTCACTATCAGTATCAACGGAGCCTAAGCCAGGGTTGGGAAAAGACTCATCGGCTACGCCAACAGCTACAGATCTGATCATGACCACGCCCACGCCCACGCCCACGGGCCGCAAGAAACGAGCCGCAGCATCAGTAGCAGCAGCAGCAGCAGCCAAAAGTGCTAGTTTGGAAGCAGCGGCTGAAACAGTCAAAGCTCTGGTGCATAAGGCCGAGAGCCAGGGAAGACACGCAACTGCCCGGACGCTACAGGCTGCTTACAATGAGAACGCAGGCGATGCAGAATTTCTCAGCGTCATTGATAAAATCTATCGCCAGCGTTCGCGCCAGTCAGATACTTCCATGTGGGCACAATACGAGCGTCTGATCGGCGAGAAGCGTCGTGAAAGGCGCGAAAATTACTCAGCCTTGGGCGATGGCTACGACAACAACGACTACATTGAGAGTGATGACGATGATTACAACAGTGAGGTCACTGCTACTGCTATTGTAAGCGGTGTGCAAATTCAGAGGACCATGCATCGGGGCGTCCCAGGCAGCGATTGTAATAGCCCAGTCGGGACACATGGTCATAGTGCATTGGGGTTTGGTGAATCTGTCTCGGATTCTGCTACTGGTACTAGTGCCCAAACAAAGAGTGCGCGAAAGAGAAGGGCTGGAGTGGCACGTGATGTGAGAAATTCTGGGTCTTCAGGGTCAGGGTTTGAGCCGGGGTCAGGATCTGGATCTACTGTGGCAGACCACAGCTCCTTGGGCTTAGACCAATTTCAACCTGGCTGGGGCCCTAGAAGCAGCACTGCAACGAGCGCCAGGACGTGCAGTATTAGCGGTTCCAACGCCAGCAATACCACTATCACCACAGCAGCCAATAGCAGCGGCAGCAAGAAGAAAAAATCAGCTATGCGCAACAGCAGCAGCAGCAACAACACTACCACCACCATCACCACTACTATCTCTAGCAGGAAGCCTGAGACGTCTGTAATGCTGGGTGAACCCCAGCGCCACCACTCTAGTCACGGCCGCGAGAACAGCGACCAGGCCTCATCTCAGTCGCAGGTGACTCCTTTTACACGTGTCATCAAACTGAAATCGCGTGTGTCTCTTCCATCCAGCGCATCGCCACGGACGCCAGCTAGTGCAAAGGCGGAGAAGGAAATTGCTGATAGTGCCGACGAGGAAGAGGACGGCGATGATGATGTCAGCCCCTCGTCGCCGTGTGCTGCATCCCGTATTGTTGCTGCAGATAGAGCATCGTCTTCAGACCCCCACAAAGCCTTTGCCAACGTGAGATCATCAAAATCACGGTCACTGTCGCTATCTAGTGACTCGTCACTTTCATCTTTATCGTCAGTTGATGAAAATCTGCTGCTCTCTGAAGATGAAAATACCGCTGCGCTACAGCATGATCATGGGCACAACTGTAATGAGCAGAGGCCACAGGGCCAGCCAATGATGACCAAGAACGCCAAGTTGGTTAGCTCAGCCAATCACAGAGGTGGCATCAAGGGCACCAAGAGCAGAGTTAACAAAAGCAAGGGCACCACGACTGCCACCGCTACCAATTCTACCAGCATCAACCTCAGTGCTGGCTCTAATAGTGCAAAGCATTGCTCGTCCTCTGCCTCTACCTTGTCCTTGTCCTCATCACAGCCGACCACAATCTCGGATTTCTTTCGTCGTACCGCCCAGTTGCATCAGGAGTACAAGGCCAAACTTGACGCTTCTTCCTGCACTGCTCCCCTCAACCCATCTTCTCATTCATCCTCTCCCCTTGTTACCTCTCCGTCACAACACCACACTTCTCTCGTGGAAGAAGCTGAAAAGGCCAAGTTAGATTCTGTCGCTGAGCTGCGTCGTGCCTGTATTGAAAACACTACTGCCTTGACCCCTAATACGAGTAGCTCTATACGTGAGGCTACCTCACAAGCTCATGAAGCTAGCAGCTTTCGCCTTCGTCCTCTACCTCCTCAAATCAATCAGTCAGCGCCTACACCTACCTCTATTGAGGCTATAGACGACACCATGTCTAATAAACGCAGAACCGCACCGGCTCCAGGCACCGCTTCCACATCTTGTACATCTTCCCTATCCTCCGTGTCTTCCACAGCACTGTCTCTGTCTATTCCCAGTGCATCGGCCGCAAGAGCCACACGATCGTCTCTGAAACGCCCTCATGAAGGCGACGACGCTGCTTTAGAAGCCTCACCGCCTCGTCCTATTTCCCACACTCCATCTCGTGCTGTGACCCCATCATTGCCCCCCTCAAAAAAACAGAGGATGGGTCCTCGTGTTAAACTTTCGCCGAAGAAGGGTAGCACTACTTTCGCCGGCGCTCCAAGGCCATCGTCCCGTTCTGGAAATGACAATGGCCTATCTCAAGTAAGTATCACTTGATTCATCCATCACCATCATCATTCTTTTTTTTCTAACATACCCCACCAGGATAATGACGACTTTTGCTCGGCTTGCGGCGCAAGTGGTGAGCTACTTTGCTGCGATAACTGTGTCAAATCCTTTCACTTTGGCTGCATCGATGTTGAATCAGACAAGCTCCCCGATCAGTGGTTCTGCTGGGAGTGTCGCATTACCAGAGTCCCATCCACACTCCAATTATCGCCAGTCCGTGGGTGTTTTGCTGCCCTTGAAGTCGTCTTAGAACGCAATAATCCACGAGCTTTTCAACTTCCGCATCATATCCAGACTCTCTTTGAAGGTGTCAAAGTTGCAGCTGATGGTACTTATGAAGATGTCCTACCCCTAACAAAAAAGTACGTATCGCTCATACTCTCCTACTTGTCGTGTCTCAGTGCGCTAACATCGTATAACTCATGCCTAGACGAGACAGAAAGACGGAGGACTTTACTGACTGGTATAAACTCCGCGATGGAGACTCGGCCGTGCTTTGCAAAGCTTGCCATAAATCTGCGGACACCATTCGGCCGATCATTCCGTGCAGCAAGTGTGGCTTACACTGGCATCTGGACTGCTTAGACGAACCACTCACTGTACCGCCTGTCCTTAAGACATGGAACTGCCCCTTGCACGTTGAGCCTGATGCACTGGCTATGTTGATATCTGGTCCAGCCCACCGTTATCGCCGTATTAAGAATGTCCCTGTTATTTCCCCCATGTTTGCACGTGGAAACCATAACAACGGTATCTTGGAAATTGAGGATGACTTAGACGAGCTCCAGAACGAGTACGAGCAGGATATTCAGCAGTCAAGGAATGCCGGATGGGCTGATCCCCAGTCCTTTGGCCGTACCTATCGTCTCAAGGCGAGTGCTGTTGTCAAAGACTTTATTGAAAGGTGGGTTTATCCGTAGCCCTACTCCCTCCGTTATGGCAAGTCCTCGACTAACGACTAACCCTATACAGCGTCACTATCTCTAAGCGCCCGGGCACGCTTGCCGAGAAACGTCTCAAGACAATATGGCTTGAAAAGAAGCTTGAGAAGAAAAAGGCAGACGAGGGGAGGTCTTTGTTTCAAGACTGTTCTATCCCTGAGGCTGAGGCAGCACTGGTCATTGCAACAATGGCACATGCCCCGAACCTAACAGTCGCCCATGCCTCTCCAGCCACTCCAGCCCCCAAGTCCACAGAGCCATTAGCCATCCCCGCCTCACCCGCGCCCACGAACTCGTCCAAAACAGACTCAGACTACAATCCCAGCCTTGCATCTCTCAACTCGTCTGCTTCTGCTGCCACTGCTTCCATGGCCAAAGAAGATGTCCTCTCCTTGATCGCTAGGCAATCCACCAATCTAATTGCCGGCGGAGGACCTCTGTCCGAATCCACCAAAAAGTTTCTTCGTGGTGCTGTGTTGCAGATCCAGCTCGCTCTCGGTGACGACGCTCCGACCCCACCCCTTGACCCCACAAAGTCCCTACCACCATCACCCATTCACACACACAATCACGTCGTGCGGTTTGAGTCAGCTCTGTCATCGTCACAAGACCCGATGCAGGCCGACGGCCCAGACTCTATGATGACAGATCTTCCGAGATCAGAAGCAGGGCGAGAACCCACAGAACCGGCCACAGCCTCCCCCGAGGTCAGGGTCCAGGTACATACCAGAAAAGCTGGAGACGACGGGTCATTCTGCGGCACAGCAAACAGACAGCGATCCGGGGTGGTTATTGTAGATGACGAAGCCATGAGCGATGATGTGACTGTGATGCCTGAGATATAAATAATGGGACAGCCTGTTTTTTGTGTATTTTTCCTTCCTTCATTGTCTCTGCCTGTTTGTTTATTTGTTCGTTTCTTCCATCCCCCTCTGATGCTACCCTGTGGGCTGTCTATATTCTCTATACATTTCCACCACGCTGTGGCGTGTTATTTTTGTTCTCTTCCCTTTCCCTCCTTTTCTTCCATCTTCTCTCATGACCACTACTACACAATACGCACACAGCACACATACCCCCCTCCCCCCCCTTTCTCTCCATCTCTACTGCTACCCGCCCTCCTTCAACGCCTATTTCCTTCTCTTTGTTTTCCCTCTTTTCTCTACTTTCAGTAGAGAGTAAGTGTGCTTTTTCTTACTCCTCTTCTTCATTCTCTTCTATGTGGCTTCGTTGCCCTCTTTTTCCTTTGCGTAGTTGATTATTTTAACCCTGCCATCTTTCCTTCTTCTTCTTCTTCTTCTTCTTCTTTTTCTTCTTCTCCATGTAGATCGGAACAGACAACTACAGAGTTATACATCAACATAAATACAAAACACATAGACTTACGTCTATGCATCCTTGAATCTAAACTTCAGCTTGTCCTCGTGAAAATTTGTCATACGGAGTATAAGATACATGCACACAATAAAACAGACACAGAGTAAAAGATCCGCGTACACGTAGGTACATGACATAACTGGTGTGACAAGAAACAAACATCAAACTTTATATAAAAAAAAATCCCAATATGACGCCTCTCAGAAATAAACATTCATATACACGACACCGTAGCTCCCATAGATGCCAACACAAATGTGTAGCCGGGCTGAAGTGAAGATGTTGCAGGAGGCAGGCAGTAGCATCACGGCCACCCCTCAATTTCCCATAGTTTTCCACCAATCCTTCTCTCTATTCAGCTATCCGGCATTACGCCCGGCCTCGGCGAGAGTTGTCTTGGGCCTGTCCCTGGCCACCCTGACCACTTCCCTGTGGCATTCCATTGTTGTTGTATCCCATCGGCGGCATTTGGCTCATGTTATGGCCGTTATTGTTGTAGCCATACTGAGAGTTGCCACTCATGTTGAGACCAGGTGGGTAGTTGGGAGATATGCCTTGAGGGTTGTTCGAGTTACCCATACCCGGAGCAGTGGCAGGCATACCACGATACTGGTCTGCCGGGTAGCCGCCATTGTATCCATTGCCACCCATGGGAGGGTAGTAATTTCCCATCGGGCCGCCACGGGGAGGACCGCTATTTTGATGACCCTGAGGACCGCCATGGTAAGGAGGCATAGCTTGTGATGGCATGGGGTTTTGTTGGGCAAAGGCGCTAGCAACAGGTCCAAAAGACGGGAAGGGAGTCATTCCAGATTCACCACCTTCTGAGCGGGCAGGGGTGCTATAGCCTCCTGATGGCTGGGGGGTAGGATTGTTAGACTTGGAGGGCCCATTATTGTAATAAGGGGCGTTGTTAGGCTGCTGGCCCTTCGTCTGAGAAGGACCCTGGGGTGGGGCCATGCCAGTAGGGCCCTGGTTTTGCCGGGAAGCAGACTTGGGCCGCTGTTCAGCCGTAACAACCTCACGGGGAGCATTAGGAGTACCGGTGTTGCGGGTGGAAATTCCAACTTCATCCATAAGACGCTTGTAGCCCTGGTTAGGTTGGGCTTTGATAGCAATGAGAACGGACTTTACTGTCTCAATTACTTGAGGACGGATGTTATCATCAAAGAAAGGAGTAGTCAGCACCTTGAAGATGAGCGTGGCACCGCAAGAATGGTCTTTCAAAATACCCTCAAGGGTCTTCTGCTCAGGAGAAAAGAACATGGCCTTGATAATAATATCGCGAGCCTCGGGCTCTGCCTTTTGGTTGACAACTTTCAATACAGTCAAGTATGCGACCTTATGTGTGCACAGAAGAATCAAATGCTCAGCCAGATGGGGGGCCAGAAGAGCACGACGGCGGGGGAAAGTGCATGAATCCAAGTACCAAGTCAAAAGGAGTGCACCGTTAGCATTGGTAGCAAGCTGGGCACTATGCAAAGCAATAGCGGCCGCCATCATGCGCTGGCCGTCCTTACCGCAGGCATAAGCCTCGAGGCAGGCACGCATAGCTCGGGCGCCATAACGACCTTGAGCGATCTCCCACATACGCCGAAGCATAGCCTCGAAGATAAAGTCATTGTAAGGCGTGCCAAACTTGAGGCATCCTTGTAGCACATAGTTGCCATACTGGTCGAGGAACAACGAGACAGTGTAAGGACGTAGGTTGTCGGCAATCATAGTCATTTGTTTGGGGGTTTTGCACACATCGATGATCTTCTGGGCAGCCCAGGTGCCGTTCTTATGAACACCAATTTCGGCCAGATGGGGAGCAACGCGTTCCAACATCTGGTCACGCACATCGTCAGAGCAGTACTCAAAAAGTTTCTGCACGACCGTGTTACCAAGATAGTCAGAAGACAGCTCTGCAACCTCAGGCAGCATTTGAATCGCAGTGAGCTCGATTTCCTCGCGATGCATCGTCTGGTTATCGATACGTTTACGGATGTCACGAAGCTTAGGAGCATCGTACATCCGACTATGGTTTGATTCACGAATCGGGGGAATTTCAGGGTAGTATGAATCATACGCAATGGCTCGGGCAAGGCGTTCTTCGACACGTGGAATGTCGTCGTCTTCCCTTCGGGATCCCTCGGAGAACTTCTCAGCCATAGCACGGATCTGACTAGCAAGTTCAGACAAAGGAATAGTGGGAGGGGCTGAAGGGGGCTGGGGGGCGACCGCAGTATCCTCAACAGCAGGTTGCTCGCGGGTAGCTGTATCAGGGCTAGGGCTCGGGAATGCGCCCTCGTTGCTAGGAGTGTTAGACTGTGAAGGAGGCTTTGCGTAGTTGATCCGAATAGGGCCTGATCCAGGGAAAATTTCCTTGCCATTCATTTCACGGCGAGCGGCAGCAGCAGCCTCGTTGCTATCAAAATTGACAAATCCGCAGTTCTTGTGGGTGAGAACGCGCACAGATATGATCTGGCCAAAGTTCTTGAACATTTCTGTCAGAGTCGATGTGGTCGTTGACGTGGGAATATTACCGAGCCAAAGGGCACAAGTAGGACCCTCAATCAGACCCTGTTCTTCGGGGTTAACGCCACGACTAGAAGCCCTACCAATAGACATGGCATTGACCGCCTGAGACATCTCTTCATACTCAGTTTCCGAGCCCATGCGTAGTTCAGGAGGCACCAAGTTAGCCGTGAGGTTTTGAGCAGAATGGTAGGTCCCCAGAAGGCGGGCACCAGGTGTGTCCAGCACACCAGCTGTTCTCGCACGAGGACGAGTCAAGAATGGAGCTTGAGATGCAAGAGCCTGGACTGCCATGTTGTGGTGAGTAATCGCAGTGTGAGTAGCAATGATCCTTTCTTGTAGTTCCTGAGCTTGGCTCTGAAGAATCATAGCCTCATCCATTGCGTCTTCCTCATCTTCGTATTTGTCAGTGTTGTTGACGGAGTAAGAACGGAAGCGATTGCCACGAATATTATCATCAATATTCTCCAGATAGATGGGAGTAGCAAGGGTAGGTTGGGGTGTCTCAGCCAGTCCGAGATAATCCAATGTTCTCATACCCTCAGTTTCACCACCATCAGCACGGAATGCAGAATGGGAGGGCGAGCTAGGGCCGTTAGATCCAACACTGGCAATACTGGCAAGGGTTGCACCTCGCTCCCGAGTTGGGCCGCGTGCCCAGCCGTTAAAGTTTGACGGGCCACTAAAAAGAGGAATGGTGTTGACAGGGAAAGGCATTGCCTGGGGCATTGAGCCAGCACGAAGACGGCTAAGCACGGCCGATGCAGATCCTGAATCAACATCCAAGGGGGGTGATTTGAACGGCATAGTTGGGGGACGTAGTGGACCCGGAGCTGCGTTTAATGGAGGAATGCCGGGAAGGCCCGTAACACCGCCGGGTGACCATCTAGAAGGCACAGTACCAGCTCTAGCACGTCTTGTAGTAGTGGGGGCAGCGGGAGCGGAAGGAGCACCGAAAGCACCACTAGCCTCTACCGTTCCAAAATCGGGAAACCCATCTGTTGGAGACTCGGGGATATTCTCGCGCAGAGGAGTCGAGTTTCCGCTCGTCGGAGGTCCGCCCCACGGGTTCGGCAAGCCAGGAGCACCGCCGGCTTCGTGATACTGAAGTTCACGGGCACTACAGATTGTGTTAGCAGTTAGGCTTGAGATCATTAGTCGCGTTATTCAAAGATGGAAACCAACGCACCGTTTAGGCATCAGACGGCCAGAGTTTGGGTTCAGGCTACCTAGCTCACGGTTAGGAGAAGCAGTGCCAGGACGGGAGGTCGGGTTCGACTGTCCTGAGCCTGGGGCCTGAAGGCCGTAAGGAGAGCGAACGGGGGGAGGGTCATTGGAAGAATTGCTTGCAGTAGGCGATGAGGTGCGATTAGCTGGCGGGATAAAGCCACTAAGCGTCATTTTGTTGTGTTGAGAAGCCATGTTTTGTATAGAATAAAATGATACAAGTAGATTTGGCAAGCTTGTGGTCGCAGATCACAGCTTGGGAAACAAGAAAATAACACTGTCCAATAACCACAGGTAAAAAGGGGCACGCTGTGGTTGGGAATAACGGAGAAGGCTACCGTTGGACGACCAGTGATGATTTGTATTGCCAAGAGGCAGCACAGAGTTTCAAATCAAACTAGAAGCCGACTTGGTAGTGTGTGAGGGGAAAAAGAACGAAAAACGATAGTTCTACAGGTACAAGCAACCGGAATCCAGAAGCTCGGGACACCTTTTTTTTCCGTCTTCCTTCAGTGCTACTGAACAGAGGACGAAAACCAAAGATTAAATACTAAGTCGTAAGGTCTAGGGCTTAAAAGTTATGGTGTGAAGCCACGACGTAAGAAATGGCAGCGCTGTGTATGGGGCAAGCAAGTAAGTAAGCAAGCAAGGACGGTGATGAGCTAGATGGTGGATAGTGAGAGCTGGGTCAAAAAGGAATTCGAAAGGCCAGCTAACTGTGTCGTCGTGACTGTGTGGGGAGGGGGGTGATCACCAGCTCAGAATACGGCTCCAAGTCTAAATGAAAATGCTGAGAGGAGAGCGGACAAACAAAAGGCCAGATTTTACCGGGGCAAAGCCTGCGCCTAATGCCAATGTAGGGTATCGCGAGCGGTGTGCGGATCGGCGGGGAGCAGCGGGAAAACGTGTTTAGGATGACGTCGACTCGAGGCAAAGAGCAGTGATGAGAACAATCGTTCGCAGAGTGTTTTTTTTGGGGGGGGTAAATTGAGTGAAGCCAGGTGGACGGGCAGCACGCCAAGCAAACGGAAATGAAAACGAAAAGAGAAGCAACAATTGGTGGTCAAGGCAAACGGCGGACGATAACGGAAGAGGGACGAGGCGTGACTTGTGCTCGTGCAGACTGATAGAAATTTGGCCAAGCTCGATCTCGATCAACGATCAACGGACGGCAATCGGAATCAAATCAGAAGAGAAAAAAACGAAGAAAGGGAGTTGGAAAAGAACAGGAAAGAAATGAAAGCTGCGTCGATGGAAAATAAGGATGGAAAATGATGACGCAAAACAGGGGAAAAAGGGTTAATGATGACGGGGAAAATCGAAGGAAAAAGAAAACTAGTTTCGATATACAGGTGGCATTAGCGATCGCCGGAAAAGGACGAGACGGAAGGAAAATGAAAAATAAAAAAGAACAGCAAGGCTAAGAAATAGCACCTAGGACAGCACACCAGCAAGGCTCGGTGGTGATGGGCTTCTCAATCCAAGACTAATGATGAGGTGAGGATGAATGGAGGAACAGGCGTGGCCTAGAGGAGGAAGGTGTGAAAAAATTTCGAGGAAAGGACAGAAAGCAATATTGCAAATGATAGAAAGAGAGAAGGGGAAGAACTGGCACTGAAATGGGGAGAGGGGAAGGAAGCCTTGAGCTGTGGCAGGAGATGGGAGCCTTGCTTGTACTGTGCGTTTGTTCTCTGCCTGTTCGTTTTTTGGGGCGGCCTTGTCTGTGTGTCAGTAGCTCAAGCAACTTCGAGGAAGGTACTTAGCTACCTGCCTGCAAGTTGGAGAAAGCCAAGTCAAAGCAAGCAAGTCCCAAACTACAAGCTAAACTGCAACTACAGCTTTGCTTCAGCCGTGTCGAATCGTCCGTTATAGCTTAAAATCCAGCCAATAGCCGAACCGGTTTTAGAATCGAATAAATGTAGCAAGAAAAAAAGAAACACGAATTACAGCTCTGCTCAAGTCAAAGACCAAGGGAGAAAAATGTGCGTCAGAATAGTCTAAAAGAGGGGGACTGGCAAAACAATCAAGCATGATGAGCCCCGAGCTTTGTTCGTCAATCTCGGTAGAAGCCTTGCTGTTGTGGCTTTTCGCTCCTCCCTCTTTTGCTGCTTTTTATGGGCATGCAAAACAAGTGGGGAATCCCGTGTTCTTTCCAATCTTCACAACAAGGGCTTTCTTCAACGTATCAAATTCAAACTCGAGTTCCTCAAGTTGTTTGAGATGAAGGGGTGGGCTCATGTTTCGATCTTCTCCTCTTCCCCGGTAGTTGGCCTCCATGCCCCCCCCCCCATACCCTGATCCAACATTGCTTAAATTCCACCGAGGGTTATGCAAACCCTAAACAATGCATGCCCAAAACAGTCTGATCCGAAGTGCATGTGGAGATGTGTGTTGTCATGGGTTTTTGCTGATGAAAAAGTTCGCTGCGTTTTAGACTAGAAACTGGGTTGGGATGTGTTGAGGGGCTTCGTTTTTCGCAAGGCTAATGGATGCGTAAGGGCGTCATGGTGCAACACAAAAACAGGACATGTTTACCTGCTTGTGGCGGGAGCTGAAATGATATCCATAGATAGGAGCGGCTTCTAACTCCAATTCGAATGCGGCTGATTCGCGCCTATTGTTGAAACCCTCAGCAAGAACACTGGTTTTGGGGACACCGACAGCCGTTTTCTACGCGCCATGCGTGGTTTTGTTACCGATATATCCATAATGTAGACTATCACTTTTGCCAATGAATAGAGACTACTCTTCGGGACCAGAATAGAGCCACCGCTTTGTGGGAGCAATCGGTGTGCTTGTGGCCCCTTGATGTTCTTGACGTCATTTATCACATCTATGCACCGGCATGTTAGGGTCTTTATTTTTAAGCACGTTTGAAGAATAAAAAGACCCATACAACCCTCTTCTAAAGGCGCTTTAAGCACATGTCTTTTCCTGACGTGGTGGTGACTTGCAAACCGAGAGAAACACTATTTAGGAAGATAATAGGTATGCAACTAGTTGTCGATTTCTTCAATCTTGGCTCGTTTAAATTACATTGAAGTAGGTGTGTTGAGTTAGTGTTTCTGAGAGATGTCCGGATAATGCCGCGGCTTTCCGATGACCAAAATGAATACATGAATATGTATTTGAGTGAAATGAAGGCACATCCCGTATACGGGCCTAGAGACGAATTATATTTCGTGCTTGACAAGTTTGTCCAGAAACGAGGTTTAGGTGGGGCTGTGTTACAATACACGATTTGTTATCTAATCTGGACCCAGATAAATTCTTTCACCCTAATTCTCCTGACCCCTCTTCATATTTATTTCTCATGATTTTGGGGGTTCCCCAGAAGAAAAAAACAACACCTGAAGAATATAGAATATCAGGGATAAGCTATTAAAAATGGCACCAAGAGTGGAAATGAGCATATGTTTTCCTCGACGAGATTTCAAGCTAGATATTTAACATCGATAAGATGAATCACGTAGGAAAAAAATGAGGAAAAAGAAATAACACCGGTATAATAATGCCAAGAACAAAAAGCAAACCACAAAATCCAGCCAACGCCATCCTAGCCCATTAATTCATGAAATCCTATGCCGCCGTTATGATATTGGCATGAGGCTAGATGAGACGCGAAGAGAGAATAGGTAAAGAGAAAGAAGGAATGAGAGAAAGGAGGGGTGGATGAAAAGAAAGAGGAGAAAGTAGATGGGGTCATCAAAGTTAGACTCGGGTCGAGATTAGAAGATAGACGAAAGCCAACTCCATAGCAGAAGGGGAGGGAGGGGCGTAGGATATACAGTACAGCCAGCTGTCTGGACTAACACGAGGCGTATCAACACAAAAAGAGACTACGCAATCTAGACTATGACGGAGAGAATAGGGAGGAGGGAAAGGGAGAAATAAAAATGGTAGGGACCTAACGCAGGCTGCTAACATCAGACAATCTTCTTTTTGCGGCCACGGCCTCTTTTCTTGGGCTCGGGATTTTCATCTTCGGTGTCCGACGCCTCTTGTTTAGGGGCGCGGCCGGCACGACTGGGCTTTTCTTCGGTATCGACCTTTGCACTAATGTCTCGCAAAAAGTCCCATTGGTCGTCAGTCTCTATGACCTGCTTCATCATAGCAGTAGTGATGCGCTTCTGGCCGCGCTCACGTGCTACGTCGGCGCTTTTGGAAACGAGTGCCACCATGAAAAGCTCAAGTGCTTTCCCGACGGCAATGGGGGCTTGCTGAGCGACCTTGCCGACTTCTTCGTCGGCCTGCATGATACGCTTAATTCGTGCGGTAGGGAACTTTGTTTTGACAGGCGACGGCTCGATAGGAGCATCATGGAGAGGCTCAGGGAGGGTGAGAATTTCTTCCTCGGTGTCTTCGTCGTTCTTGATCGCAGCTGCGGCGGCTGCAGCGGCAGCTCGGCGGGGCGGCATTTGAGCAGAAGCAATGGATTTTGGAGATCGTTCCTCAACCTTAATTGGCGGTACAGTTGTCTGCTGTGGTACGAGAATGGCGTGAGATGCGGATTGGCAATCCTCGGGGTTGGGATGGGTGTGGGACGATGCGCCAGCGAGCTGGCGTGGCTGTGATTGCAACTGCTGTGTGTAGGAAGGCTGCAGCGATGAGTCGTAGGTGGGAGAGGACGGCGCCTGGTGATGGAACTGGGGCTGGTTCTGGTGCTGTTGAGACAGAGGTTGTTGATATAAATGTGGGTGCGCCTGCGGTTTCGGCTGCGCTTGAGGTTGAGGTTGCGATTGAGAGTGGGAATGTGGGTGAGGGTGAGGGTGAGGGTGAGAATTTAAATGGGTGCCTTGGCCGGCAACTTGGTGAGGAGGTGGTCCGTAATTGCGGTTGTAGGTGGATGTGGGAGACGCAGGGGCGGCCACTGACGGAGAACTGTAAGACGCGGTTGCAGAGTTTTGTGGAATTGCAAAGTTTGACGTGTAGGACGGAACTTGAGAAGAGTAAGAAGAGCCAGGGCCAGAGCCAGAGCCAGCGTTGGCCTGGTATGTGGATGGGAAGGCTGGTGCTTGGTGGGGCGGCTGGTTTTTGGTAGGCTGGGGGTGCTGGGGGTGCAGGGGCATGGTCGAAGAATGGTAGCGCGTTTGTGGCTCAGGTGCAGGAGCGGGAGCTGGAACAGGACGGGCCTGGCTGGATTGCTGCTCAGGAGGATAATATTTCTGGAACTGCACCTGTTGTTCATCTTGCTGGTGGTGCTGGCGTGATTGTGGCTGCTGCTGCGTATAGGATGCTATTTGCGGCTGTTGATACGATTGCGGCTGGTATTGGTCAGGATACTGGTGGTAGTAGGATTGCTGCTGTTGCTGCTGTTGCTGCTGATGCTGCTGCTGTTGCTGCTGCTGATGCTGCGACTGCTGACGCTGATAAGGGTGGTATCTATAACGTTCATGGACGCTATCGCCAGCACTATGGGAATAATGCGACAGGTTTGGTGAATGCGGAGCATAAGAGCTACGACTGGGATCTGCCATGGTGGGAAGCTAGCAGTAATGGTATCGCTGAGACAGCAACTTTGGGTTTAATAGTGCACTAGAAGAAATAAAGCTACCGGTTTTGTTTTGGACTCTTCTTTTCCGGCTTTTCTACTGGCAGCCAACAATGACGGCAGCAGTTTATAAGTGGAAGAGATTAAGCTTTCAAATGTCAGCTTTACTACTAGTTACAGCCTAGCAATTTTTCTCCTGTTCTGTTACTCGTTCGTTACTTGGGGGTATTGGAGGTGGTGGTGGGCAAGTTAAGCAGAGGCGAGTTATCGGAGCAAAATCAGAGGAATTCCAGGTGGGCGTATTTGGAGGGGATTAAGTAAAATGCAAAGCAACTTCAACACCCACGCCAATTCACGATTTCTTTACCACCCAGACACTTGCAGATAAGCAGTGGCAGTGATTGGGGTGGACAAGAGGCAAACAGAAATAGGACAGGTAGAGAGCCGCAGATTGCAGAATAAGAGCAGAAGCCTATGAAAGAAAAGAAAACGAACGAGCAAGAAAAATGAGAAAAGAACTCGGATTCATCGAGCACAAGAACGTTAGCGCTGACTTGGATTGGACTCTTGGAGGAAAGAAGTTGTTGCTTCTGTGTGATTGGAGATGAGAGTAAAGAGAACGGAACACACGAGCCAAAAAAAAAAAAAAAAAAAGAGTCTGGAATATAGCAATAAAAAAGAGAGGGAATTCCGGTCGTCTTTTATGGACCAGAATCACTATTTGAACAACACAGTAGGCGGCCCTGTCAGAAAATAGAAGGTGAAAGAAGTGGCCTGGGGCTGTTGCTTCCTTCTGACTGGAAGGAGACAAGGAAAAAAATTCGCGTCACCCTATCGCAGTAACGCAAAGCAAGAGTAGGTCTGGCTTTTGTGGGGCTTGGAGGAGAGGGGCAGCGTGGAGATGTATAGAGATACGTAGATATGTAGTGACGTACAGGTGTGCTATGGCTACGGAGAGTCACAGGCCTCATATACACTAAAATATAGAAGGATTGCATGATTGTTTGTTTGTTTGTCATTGCCTTACTGTACAGTGTATAGCCGTAAATGTACCGGCTGTGAGCACAGAAAACACGTCATACGAGGGTAAGGCAGAGAAGCGATCAAGCAAGTGCGCTCTATTTGACCTTCAGCAATTGCCAAACACTGTTGATGGCGGCAAAGTCAGAGCCCTCCTCACATGATCCAAGCTCAACTAACTACCCGGAGTCAAGTCGCTCCTGCTCCTGCATTTTGAAGGGGAGGGGAGTCTGACTTGGCTTGCCTACGCAAGCCTCAGATTTCTCTTTCGAGTGCTTGGCCGTCTTTTCATTTCTTCTCTTTCTTTTTCACTGCTCTATCTGCAAGAAAAAATAGGCAACTGAAAATACCTTGTACAGCAACCGTTAGCTTTATTGACTTCTTTCGCTAGAGCCAAGGTGGGTCTGAAAATATAAATCAAGATAAGACAGACCCTGAAACTTGGCCTTTTTGTTCCCTTGCCCTCTGGTGTCTTCCCTTCTGTATCTTGGTACTATTTTGTATTTTACCCCCTGTGACCCTTGAGCCCAAGACAACAATTCAACTAGAATCATAGACCAAACCTGAATAAATGCTGCATTCCTCCCTCCCAAAAGGGAAACAGTCTGAATTTTCACCCTAGTCATGCCAGGGCACCAAAACTCGCATCACGTCACGCGTCGTTGGCAGACATCTTCCTTTCTTTGGGCTCCATTGCTGCTCCTTCAACACTCCCTCCAACTTCCAAGACTCATGAAATATGACAGGGCGCGTCTTGGAAGGCCTCTTCTTCCTTAGCACGCTCTCAGCTCTGCGACTGACAGATCATCGTTTTACACCTAATGGCACCTACCTTTAACTCTCAACCCTCTACACCGCCTGAGAGAGGGCTAGCAGTCCCGAAACCTCTTCGTGCTGTTTGTATCATGCATGTCAACATTTTTGTCCATCCGCGGGATTTGTCAAAAAACGATATTCCGTATATTCATAATGTCTAAGAAATGAATCGTGCTAATCAATGCATATAGCCGCTGAAGGATAGTTCACGAGTGATGATAGAGCAACCTGAGTGCAAATGGCTGGGTCAAGTAGAAACCGTCCTGGTATTGTAGGAATACAATATTGGCTCAGGGTTCGGCTGACGCCGTGTGCCGTGCATCGTTGATGGTTTACTTGATCTTATCTGACGTGAGCAAGTCTTTCTTTTGGCCTCCAGACTCTGTCTCCTTTCTGTTTGCATTCCCGGAGACCTCCCCTCCTTCAACGCCCTTGTTCTTATCCCTTCTCAAGGAAAATCTCTTCCGGCTGTGGTGATGGTGGTGGTGGTGACGGTCATGTTCCTCGGATTCCTTAGGTGTCTGTTCTACAGGAATTTCCTTTTGATCATTTTGCCGGGGCGATTCGGCATTGGAAACCGACCGAGATGGTCTTTTGTCCAGCAGCGACGGTTTCCGGGAAGTTCCGGTGGCTGGTGCTTCATGTTTTTCTTGTGATGCAACCAGTGCCGGCGTATACTCTAACCCCCACCGACTTTTACTGATTTTCTTATCTGTAGGTGCCTTGATTCTTGGAAGCAGGCCTCGCTGCATCTCATCAACTAGTAGATCTAGATCATCAAGTCGCTCTGTCCTAGTTCGAATTAGAAACGAAGCAACTGGCCACACATGGATTCCACCAGATCTCAGAATTGTTGTGACCTGTGATCCCCTAGTACGAAGAATTGTGATCCACTCTTGAATATCGTTAGCCAGAACCTCCTCTTCGCCATACCAAACAATGTAGCCATTTTTGGGCCGGACTGAAGAGACGCCTGCAGGAGTCAGACACGGGCCTGAGAATTTGCCATCAGATCTTTTTGAAGAGGCCGAGACCCCAGGAGCGTACATTTCGGCATACTGGCGGAATCTCTCGGGTGTTATGTAGTCGCTTGCTGTAGCATGGTGCTTGCTAGAGACCAACGACAACCATGGCGAGATGAGTATAACCATGCCTGGAGCCTTGAAATCGGACTCTAGCATACTTTCAACTGCCTTTTTTTCATAAGGGATATCCTCAGCACGATTTGGCGTATGACCGATATCGCTGGCAAGGTCGTTCTTGCGGTAGCTCCTGCTACCAATCGCAGTCATCAGGGACATTGCCAGGAAAGCACCGGCTGAATCAGCAACCATGCAGATTTGCGACTCGTCTCCAACTATGCTGACAACGTGTTGATAGCCTTGAAGTACCTGACGAATCTGAACAGGGTGCTGGACTTCGGGGGCTAGGCTGTAGTCAATGGCGAAAATGGCGGGGTTTTGGTAGCCGGCTGCTTCTAGTTTTGCGAGCCATGCGGCGAGCCAAGGTAGGAAAAATGCGGCGGAGCCTTGTGCGAATCCACCTCCTGTTTGTCTACTGTTAATACAAAGACCAGTGAGGCATAGATGGAGACTTACTGAGTACGACGAGACTTACCATGGATATAATAAAGAACAATCTCAGGGGGCGTGTTGTTTTCTCGCTTGACCCAGATACCGTTGAACTTTTGCTGTAGGTTCACGCCGTTAGCACGATGTCCTTGGAATATAGATGTAGACAAACTCAGGATAGGGTCATACTTTGACGTCGGAGAAAACAGGGATGGTCACTCGGACATCACGGGTTATAGGTGACCGCCACTTTTTCCAGAGCCAGTACGAAATGGCTACATTATTGCTGAGAAAAATGCGGGACACATCGATAGGAAGGTTTTCCACTCCCCAACGCATGCAACGGACAGCCGCTACATCAGAAATAGAGGCAGTCTGAGCGAAAACGTCGTGATAAACTGATACCAAGATGTCGTCGGGATGTCTGCGGGAACGCCGGACAGAAGAGCGCTTAGTTGGGCCGTAGATAAAGCTGAGAGGCAGACCAAAAACTAGAATGGTGGGTACGGTCAGCGTGGCTGTAGGTGTGTGAACTTGGATGGATGCAAAGGGGCAGAGGATGATGCTAGCGTACACAGAAAGGGGAGGGCTTGGATCATGTGATTGACAGAGCGCCAAAAGCCGACTTGGCGGATGAGCTGCTGTGCTAAGATTGCCAGGTAGACAACACAGTCTATTGTGTTTAGTAAGCTAGACACGACAAACTCGACCACACCCAGAGCATCCAGCGTGTCGGAAGCACCCAGCATGACTGGATAGCTGTGATCACGGACTCAGAAGTTTAAAGGTCGCAGCTGGCTGTTGATTTGATTGAAGGTGATTTGAGGTAGCGAGAAACAAGTGAGACTTGAGGAATGAAGAAGGCTAGGATAGATCATAGAATATAGGATGTTGGTGTTGTTGTCATAGATGGAAACGAAGAAGACGCTAAGCCTGGGACCTATCCTGCTTTGTTATGATATCCATGGCATGGCATGGCAGGAGCTTGCGTACTGGTTTCCATAAGTAGGTAACTACTCTGGGATTAAGATGAGAAAGTTCACAGCGGCGGTTAAAGTCTTGACTAAGAGAAGACAGTCTATGTGTACATGAACTAGACATTGTTTCCATTACCTAACACAATGGCACTAATTCAAACCTTATGTGTCTTGACCCACAATAAGGGCTCTTGGCCGACTTACACCTTGACGATCCGACGACAAAGAAGCTTTCGCCTCAATGTAATGTAGGGGGAGGTAGGTTCATGCTTTTCTCATGGGGGATGGCAGCCTACGAGATAACGCTATTGACGAATACATGATGGTAGTTAAGTCTGCCATCGGTAGGCTTTTTGAACGGAGACTTGATGCTGCCTACCGTAGTCGGCCCCGCTTTGTCCTCTTCACTTGTCTTGGAAAGCTTGTTTTTCTTGTTGCGTCACTTCGTCCCTGCAAGGCCCAGATTGACGGATTGGCGGACTACGCAACAAGAGCATGTACGTGTGGCTATTGCGTACCATACACGCAAGCACAAAATGCTTGAACTGCTTACTGATCTGCCTGACTACGAAAGTATCTCTAAAGTAGGCAGGCAAAGGGGTACTCGAGTATGGCGCACACGTCTCTGCTCAGCAGTCAGTCTATGGCGATGTAGCTGAGATGTAAAATTAGAGGTTATTTCTTAAAAAGACAAAAGGGATAAAAGAGGAAAAATAAAAAAGGGTGGGGGGGAGGCACAAAAGCAACGTCACGAAGTAGGGCCCTATTTGCACTTGATATGTATTGCCATAAATCGAATAGAAAGCTTTTAGGCCGAAGCAAGCATCAGCTGATTTGAGCGCGATAAGGTACGCACGTATTCGGTACTTGATGCTTGCCCGGCTTAGTCTAAGACTGGGCAAGAACCCAAAATTAGGTGCACTGCAATACTAGGCTGCAGCTGCACTTGCTCTTTTTTCTCGATTACATTAAGTACGTGCTGAAATCTACAGCTGGGCTCCTGATCCTTCTCCTTATCTTGTGGGCATCTACTGATGGAAGTTACCTGCTACACCCATTGGTTCTGTCTTAAGCATCTTTTACCCCGTAGCCCACCCACAGTATCAGGTAGCCTAAATGGGCATGCTTGCATATCATAAAAGGAAGGTTGGAGAGTGCAAAGGCAAGAGTCGAGAAGAGGGGCCAATAGGGCTCAGAGGGAAGGAGCATGAGAAGAGAGAGGAAAGAGAGACGAGGCCTTGTCACATGTAGTGATTGCAAGTATAACTTCAGCAATTTCCAGTCTCACCTTTTCTACAAATCCATACTCTTCTCTTTATTTTCTTCTTTTTTTTCCCCGCCTGTTACTTCTTCATTTCCGTGTCTGTAACCTTCATAGACTGCTGTTCCACACCGGTAACGCTGGAGCGGCTTTTTGATCTTTACAGAGTTGAATCTACGTCGCTATTTATTAATAGAGCGATAACATAACATTCACAACAATTGCCCAGATTTCCCCATCCCTCTTGCTCCTCTTGTTACTCTTCTTTCTCCTCCTTCTACTCGTCTTCTCTCACCACCATGCAGAGCCAGTCCCACTCGCACTCTCCAGATGCAGACAGAAACCCTCAGAACTGTATCCTGTCTAACTTTTCTCTCGAAATCATGGCAGCAACGTCGACGCTTGACGACGAAGGCTACTTCCAAGACTCGAGCGGAATCACTTATCAGTGGAAAAAGGTTACAGACGACCCTCCTTCCCAAGGAACTACCGTCAACCTACCTAGAGACACAGGAATATGGCGCATGGATGCCCCCCCAAGCACTTCTCGTCCGCACTCTGATCGTCGCCAGTTCTCTGCAACTTCCCAACATGGAGCCTCACCCTCCATCCCCCAGGAGGACTTCAGGCATTTAGTCAGTCCCAACTTCGCCAGATTTAGCTACCAGGCGGGACCGAGCCGGGACAATCGCCACATGCCCGCATCGGACTGGGAACCTACCCGTGACATAGGTACAGTAAACATCAATGGTAATTACCATAATGGCAGTCCACACAAGAATGAATCCCAGCGCAATCAGAGCCAGAATCCGTCCCGAATGCAAAGCTCAGAAAGCCAGCGATATCGGCAAAACTCCAAGAGTCAACAGTGCCAGCATCATCACAGCCCAACAACCCCCTCTGGGCTCTATGACTGGTCCCGTTCGCCGGAAACCATTCAATCGGACCAATTTCAAAGACTCCCATCCGATATTCTTCCAGGCTCGGGGATGGAATCATTTTGTAGGAGATCCGCCGCGCCTCAAGCCGCATCGCCACACGCTTTTGCAAGTTATACACGGAGCCCAGACCAAACAAGACGACCCCACGTCGCTAGTGGTTGCAATATCGTGTCTGAAGGTATGATCCCCGTGGATGAAATCGGGGGTTATCCTCCCGGACTTCCCCAAGACTCTATGTTTCCTATTCCTGTCAATGATGGTCAAGACTCCGTTTCCTCTGGGAATAGTAGTGTCCGGGAACTTGTAGCTCCTGGAGAGCAGTTGATATACGATAGCCCATATCGGGCACTCTTGCTTGCGTCAAAACCTGGGGGAGATTACCATGAAGGGGTACTCCGAGTGTTTCACGATGAAGCTCGAAAGCAGATCCGGTTATATTTCAATATTGGAACATATGCGGAGTCTCAGATAGGTGAGTTGTAAAGGAACAGGAATTGGCAGAAAAACAAGACAAAACATTCACCAGTGGACACTAACATGTCGTCTCTTGTAGTCCCTGACAACAAAGCCCGTATAATCCCTCACTATGCGTACTCACTACATGAAACCAATGTCATTTCTGTCTACGACAACCACGATGCCGACAAAAAAGCTAAAGCGGTGCCGCAGTGGTTTATAAAATTTCACAAGACAGAGGGTAAGAGGAGACAGAAAATACCAAGGAAGCTTCATTTATTAATGCCATGTTTAGATCTCCTTGATTTCCAAGGAAGCCTCACTAGAGAACATGTAGTACTCGACATTTCATCAATCCGGTCCTTGAAAACTAGTCGAACCCGAAACTCGTCTGGAGAAACATTCAGCGGCAATCTACGATTGCAACTTTGGTGTGAGCCTCGAACGCAACGGAGACTAGAAGGCTCGGGCAGCCCCATCATAATAAGCAATGGCATAATCCTTTCAGGGCCAATGCGCGACAAGACAATGCCCAACTCGTCAAAACTAGTAATCTTCCTATCCCGGACAGAATGTTTTTTCATGTCTTATAGTAAGTTGAATTTCTTTCTCGGCGATTATTTAAGTTACAACTCGCCAGTCGGTTCCAGGCTGCCAGCCACTAACCTTTTTCTCCTCTAACTTTCTCCCTTCTCACTTTCGCAGTCACAGATGACATTGAAATGACCCACGACCCTGTTGATCCATGCATAATCAGGCTTAGAGCACGCCAATATGATATTACACATATGACTTGGTCCCGGCCGGGAGTCATGGGCAATATCTACGAACGAACGGAGTCACCGGCAAGTCTCCAGCTGCTTGGTCATGGCATCAACCCCGACGAGCAGGATGAGTTTACAAGCTACCGATCTGTGGTGATAGAGTTTGAAAACGAAACGAGTAAGTCGATTGTCCGCCACTACTGCCGCCTTTTTTTCGATACTGTTTATGTCTGCGTACCCGCATGTACGAATGAATGGACGGACGGTCTCACCCCTTGTACCACCCACTCCGGCCACTCTTTTATCAACTCGGAGCCAAGATAAACCAAGCTTTTGCTAACCTCATCGTCTCCTCTCCCCTATGTTCTTTTTTCTTTTAGATCAATTACAATTTACAAAACAGTGGAACAGTCTCCTCAAGGCAAGACGAGCGCAAAGAGAAGAGATTGACCAAATCCAGAGAAACATGGCGCGCCAGGGATTAGTACCTCGAAGCGCACTAAAGATTCGCATGTGAGTGACACAAGTGCAGAGGGCTAAAATAAAGCAAGGAAGCAACGAGAGCTAGGCCAGGCCAAGCTGGGTTATTAGGATGAAGGACGGGGCATATCAGGGACAACAGGAACAGGGGATGCCATGCAGTATAGGATAGGTGGGGCCAAGTACCAAGTATGTAATACTAGTAGCAATAAGAAGGTAAACATGAGGGGATGGATAGACGGATGAAGACAAAAGAAGACAAGACAGGAGGGCTACCGCACACAGGATTACACAGCGCGGAATTAAGTGGAAGATAGGGCGAAAGGCGGGGAAAGGGACCTGAAGGCTCTCATACCAAGCTAACCGTCAGCACATCACAAGAGTCAGTCGAGATGATGTCATGCATGCTCATTTCTCCCTGTATCTCTGGGAACAAGAAATAAAGTTATTTATCTAACTTCGGAATATTCTTGTATCGAGAGCAGCTTTCTCGTTTGCTGTCTCAGAAAACACAGCAGCCCCCCAAATCTCTGTACAAGGACGTTGAAAGCCGCCCTGCCACGGCCCATTCAGCAGATTGAAGTCTGCAGCCAGAGTTCCAAAACACAGTAGGCACAGCCTTTCCATCTCTTCATTTCTTCGTCTTTTCGCTATTTTCTCTCTCTTCTCTCCTTTGCTATCTCTCTTCGTCATATCTTTTCTGCTATCAGTACCTGCTATCTTTGCAGTCTCAGCTCCCCAGCAGGAAGCAGGAAGCAGGAATATTGTCTGCAGCATTCTAATTATTGCAGATGGCTGGCTGGCCTATTTCCTTGTCCTTGCTTGCATATGCCAAGCCAAGCTTGAGCCGGGAGCCCAAAGAGAGAAACGGAGGGAACAAAGAAAACGCCCGGCTAGTATGACTCCCGAGGTTTCTGCTCAGCCAGAAATGAAAAACTAAGGCCCCCTCGTCTATCTGTTTCTCCCTGTTGTCCTTCACAGGTCTACGTAGTGCTTGATGTCGAGATCGCCGTCAGGAGCTCGCTAAGACTAAAAAGAAAAAGAACAAGAACAAGGAATGCCATATCAAGACATGGATGAGGAGGAAAGACTCGACGGTTCAATGCAGGTCTGGCCAGGCTATGTGCGTACTATTTTTCAGGGCAAAGATTTGAAACATGTCCTACCTTCGCTACAGTCGTGCTGTAGTGTAAGGGAGGAGGAGGAGGAGGAGGAGGAAGGGGGGGGGGGGGGCTCCCAGCCTGCTAACCCACTGCAGAACACATCAATTTCGCAGCAATGAAGGGTGTTCTACCAACTATCCAGAGCGTGCCATCAGCATCAGCAGCCAGAAGCAAATCCGCCTGCTCCAGTCAACAGTTACCACATCATCCTTAGTTGTCTTTCCCCTTCTAGTATAGCCCCCCTTCTCATTTCCTCATGCCCGCTGCGCCAACGAACGAGTTCGCCCAGCTACAGCGAGCGTATTAGATTTGCCTGTTTGCTAGTGCTCGTCCTGTTGTCTCGCTCTCTCATTGTCAGTCATGCTCAGTCTCTTTATGATATCACTAGCCGGGGTAGAGGATGTGTGCGCAAGCTCAAACTCCAATTCTATGCTCCTCTAGTCAAAACCAGTCGCTCCTAGCGGCCGACGAGTTTGTTCCGCTCCTTGTTATCTCTCGTCTTGTCCTTTCCCAGCCCGTGAGCTTATGACACTGGGCCAGCGAGAGAAGGAAAGAAGACGAGAGACAGACCGAGTGTGGGGAAATGCTCACTCATCCTGACTCAAGCCTGGCAAAGGAAGGTCAAGAGGAGATAGGTCTCGCATGTAGGAACGTGGTCTAGGATGCTGGAGATTAGGCTGACCTATTTCTATTGCTTCTACTTTGTGTGTGATAGCCAACAACACAGACAGACGCCCGTTAAGCTAGCTATCCAATACGTGGCCTGCACGAAACAAGAAAATATTCCAAATGTGCTCTGCTCTACTTTCCTATAGCGTTGTGTCGTATGCTCTTGTAGTACTTAAGCGGGGCATAGCCACGCGCGAGCACGCACTCACTCACACACATACTGCACTCGCGAGCTTGTCTCTCTATTTCTCGGCTTTCACTATTTCTGGCCCTTTCACCTTCTTCTATTTTTTCTTCCCTTCTCATTCTATACCTTACAGTACTGCGTAGCCTTGCTCTATCATTGTTAAAGTCACATTTCCCTCCATTTCTCTCGCTTCTTAGTTACCTTACCTCATACTCCTCTCTTCCGGATAAAGCTGCAATATTACACTGGTGATATACCGCCCAAGCGCCTGTCTGGAAGAAAATGCATGAGCCAGTAGTTCACTTACGGCCTATTGCCTCAGACGACTATATCCCCATCGAGACATACCGCCCAGTGCCAGTAGGCGTAGAGATCAACAGGGAAAATGAAGCCGAGGGTGATTTCGATGTGTTTAGGATTCCAGAAGGTAGCATGGCAAAATTCTTCCCTACATGTCTTACGCTGACTCGTTATACTTAATAGACCGCAAGCTAGGCGTCATGTCTACCGCACTGCTCATTGTCAACCGGATGGTGGGCACGGGCATCTTTAGCAATCCAGCGTCAGTCATCAAGGGCACCAGAAGTGTCGGTACTTCGTTAATATTCTGGGTGCTCGGCGCCTTTATGACCATGGCTGGTATGTTGGAATGCACGACAGGGCCATCAAGGCGTTTTCTCCGAGTTTCTTGAGTGTCAAAGTCAAGCTTGAACTTGATCCGGTGTCTGACGAATCAAACGAATACAGGTCTTTTTGTGTATCTCGAGTTTGGTACAGCGCTACCACGATCTGGTGGAGAGAAAGTTTATGTAAGAAAGGATATTTTGTACCCTCTATCCAATGTTCCATAGGCTGGCCGCCCAACTGACATGTATCTTTGCCCTACTCGATGCTAGCTTGAGCGAGTCTACCGAAAGCCAGCTTATTTAGCCACCTGCATCTTTGCCGTGCAGTTTGTTTTGTTTGCTGTGTCCACTGCCAACTCCGTCAGCTTCAGTAGCTATGTTCTAGTTGCTGCCGCTGGCAATTCGGATGTTGAAAGTGCAAAGGTTGGCAGCTGGGCGAACCGCGGGATATCCGTAGGGATTGTCACAGGTAAGTCCCGAGTACCGGCTGATTTTGTCACTTCCCTTCTTCCCCTCTCTTCTATTCTTGTCTACTCAGTTGCTAATAGCTCAACGCCTCCATAAGCCGTCAGCTGCATCCACGCCTTTATGCCCCACACGGGAATTTACATCAGTAACATATTGGGAGCCTTCAAGCTGGTCCTCCTCTTCTTTGTCATCTGCTCTGGCTTTGCTGCTCTTGCCGGACATCGCAAATTCGATCCCCAAAACTTCTCCTCATTCAATGGTGGCACCTTGAGCAACACTGATGCGGACAGTAGTGCCACAGCAGCTAGCTATGCCAATGCGCTACTACAGGTTCTCTATTCGTACAGTGGTTGGGAGAACGCCAACTACGTGCTAACTGAAGTCAGGGACCCAGTGAAAACGCTCAAGCGAGCAGCTCCCATAGCCACCATTATTGTCATGATATCCTACGTCTTAGCCAACATTGCCTACGTAAGTCAGCTCAGCCTAGTCTAACCTTCCATGGATCTGCTGCATCCGTCATGCTGGACTCAAAACTCACACACACACACACAGTTCGCCGTATTCGAAAGGGACGTCATGGCTAGAGAGGGAATTGTTCTAGCCCCCGATTTCTTCAGGAACGTATATGGTGACAACACTTTCACCTCCAAGATCATGCCAGCTCTCCTGTCTATATCTGCCATGGGTAACATTTTTGCCCAGATCTTTGCCATGCCTCGAGGTAAGGGGAGAGTTATGTCTTCAATTTAGCAAGCCAGGATTGCCGGTGTAGCTTGTCACTGACGCATCTTTTATAGTCAAGCAAGAACTAGCCAAGCAGGGAATATTGCCCTTCTCCCGCTTCTTTTCCAGTGACTGGCCGTTCCAGGCCCCATCCACGGCTATCCTACTACACTGGCTCTTCTCTATAGCGCTGATTCTCGGATTGTCAAAGCCCGATACATACACTTTTATGACGAACATTTTTACATACAGCGACAACTGGATCAAGCGTAGGTCAATCCGAGTCAAATGCCATCCTTTCCGCAGATACACACACGAATTGCGAGAGAAATGCGGCATGCTTACATTTAGAAACACACAGTCTTCCTCGCCACCGGCCTTCTGTATCTCACCTGGACCCCCAGCGAAGAATGGGCCAAGTCCCGCACAGCCTTCCGAAACTACCCGCCCGTCACCATTTTCTATGTGCTGTCCCTCCTGTTCACACTAGCCGTGCCATTTGTTCCCAACAAGGACCTGGGGCAGATCCCGTATTGGGTTGTCCCCACGCTTGGAACGGGCATGCTGTTCATCGGTGCCATGTACTGGCTTGTGTGGGCCAAAGTGATGCCGTTGCTTGGTTTCCACGTGCAGCATGAGGTCGAGATTATGCAAGATGGCAGCGAACGGGTGCGCTATCACGTAAGTCAAGTCCCTTGGCTCCCTAGCCCGCGAGCAAACATACCATGACCAAAAAGCTAACAGCAAGATTTTTTTTGCTAGCATTCACGACCCAGTGGTCTTCGCCGCAGAAGACAAGCCAGGAATGCTATGCATCAGCATAATGCATGGGCTTCATAAGATCAAAGTCAATGGACAACAGAAAGACGTGCAGAGGCTTGAGTTATGAGGGATTTCCTTGTGCAGGACAGGGGAAGATCACTATGGGTTTAGTATTGTGTTTTTAGGGTTAATGTTTATAAATTATTCAACCATGATGTTTTTCTTGCCGTCTCCAAACAGCTGCTGTCAGCTGGCTTTATCTGCCACAATTAAGCTTCCGAGCTTGGATCCCCGTCAGAAACCTTAGTGGCCATTTTGTCTACTACTACTATTGTAGATGATGATGGAGCCAACAAGGCCAGCCAGGTAGCTGAAATTGGAGACAAAAGCAGGCTAGCTAGCTTCTAGATCCCTGATTTTTCCACTGCCAATTGCCGACTTTTCTTTGATTTTTGCTCGGTGTCTTCGCGATAGCCTTTGACAAGACGTCTGCTCTCGTGCTGGCTCCCCTCCATTGTGTGCTCTGCTAGTTGGCGTTTCTTGACATCACAGCAGCCTCTTTCTCCCTGTCATCTTGCTTCTCTCATTCGTCCGTCCGTCATGTATTGATTGCCGAGTTGTACCTTGCTGCTTCTTACCACGATTTTGGAGCCACTTTGTTGTTTCATAACTTCGCCAACAGCGACAAGACAAGGCCAGACAAGCTTCGCACTAAGAACTTGTCTCTTTTCGGGCTTCTTTTCCTTGTGTCGACCATTTTTCTCTTTTTTCTTTCTTCTATATTTTGCTTCTAGAGTCAGGCTCCTGATTGCTCTACGCTATCGTGCATATAATTCCACCATAGCAGGTTTTCCTGGGGAACACCATCCATCCGCTATAAGCCAACTATCGAACACCTACATCCTCAGAGACTTGGCCAAGTCTATTCGCCTTCTTCTTGTTCTCGCTTTGCTCCTTGTTTCCTGAGCCCGAGACGCCGCCGATTCTTACATCATTCGTTCCAGATTTTATTGGCTACTGTCAAAGTCTTATCGACAGTTATCCAGGGCCAAATCTCGTCGGAACCGGCCTTGAGGATACCGTCTTCACATTGACATTCACGCTCATTTTCACATCATTACGGGCTACCTTCCGGTCTGCTGATCCCCGTTCCGTCCTAAATATCGCCGGCATACTCTATGCACCTACCCGTCTTGATCCCTTCTCTTGTATTATAATACTACGCACATCAACTCGCCATATATCCGCTGCCATAGAAAAGCCGCTACTTTCGCATCCACCCGCTGTTCAATATAGTCACCACCGCGCAAAATGTCGTGGACCTTGTTGCAGCGCTTCATCGAGTCGGACGTGTTCAATTCGAACCCGTTCCTACCCGTATCATACCTTACGTATGTACTACTTTCTAGATGTCCCTTTTACACTGCTCGTCATCCGCCATCAAAATTCCGTCTTACTTACTCATTGCTTCTCTCCATCGTCTAGCCGGTACGCCGATCACATTGGAATCAACTATGTTCTCTGCAACAAACTCCGCCAGTTTCCGTACGAGGACATTGAATTCTTCTTGCCGCAGATATGCCATCTGATAATTAGTCTAGACAATGAGTCTATGGCGCTCGAGGAGTTCCTGCTGGATCTTTGCGAGGAGTCAGTGACTGCGGCGCTTCTGGTATGCCTTGCCCTGTTGTTCTTTATTTCTCTCCTTCTTTCTTCAAACCCCTTCTCTTCCCCCTCCCCCCCCCTCCCTCAGATCATATCCCTTTTTCTATTCTCCTTTTGGTCTGCGTGTTTACTAATGCCCCAAGCTGACAATCTCTAGACGTTTTGGCTGTTCCAAACATACCTCTACGACCTCTCCTTAAATCCCCAATCCGATGCTTTCCAGACTTGTCGACGAGTATACAACAAGGTCCAACATATTGTATTTGGCCTTCCTGATGCTGCCCGTTACGAAAAAATTCGCGAAAACATCCTTCCCGTCAGCGTACTATCGAGCTTTGTGTTAGCCAGCGTAGCTGTTCCAATCCTGCCACAATGGGCCGGGCCCCTGGCTGTAGCCCAAGCTAGAAAGCCTCCAAAGGGCGAACCTGCCGAAACCCGCGAGCCAACCACCATCACAAAGTCCGCAACCACAAAGCCCGCTAGCCCTCGGTCTAGGCGGCATGGGCTACCTCGAGTTATCAGCCCATCAGATAGCGCTCTCACCTTGCCAGGGACAGCGAGGAGACCATCTATCTCTGAGTCTCTAGCTCTTGATTCACCCGGCCAAGAAACCCCTACCACTCCGAACAATGACAATCTATCCCCTACCTCTACTTCTCGTAAACCAAGTGAACGCCTTGAATTGGCATTAAAAGAAGCTCGTTTTAGTACGTCGTCGCTTCCTCTCATGGGGGACCTTCGCTCACCCCAACCCCCACGCCCCTCTACGCCTTTATCAGCCAGCATTGGTATGAGTTCAGGTCTAAACGCCCTTCATCGTCGCCACACTCATCGGGACCCACTCGGGAAAAGTAGACGAACAACAATTGAGCTTTCTAGTATACAAAAGACGCGTCTACTGCGACAGCACTACTTCCGCAGTGAAACACAGTTCCTGACAGCTCTGGAAAACATATCGAATCGCCTGGTGGCCGTGCCCAAACCGGCTCGTCTCAGCGCATTGCGTGCCGAGCTTGCACTCATTGCCCAGGATCTTCCCGCTGAGATCGACATTCCTGTCATTTGCCCACCAACGCTAGTCAATGGGTCCCCAGGAAGAAGCAAACATCACCGTATTGTACGCATTAATCCTGCCGAATCCACTGTCCTGAATAGCGCTGAAAAGGTCCCCTTCCTCTTGATGATTGAAATCCTTCGCGATGATTTCACCTTTGATCCTGATACTCCCGATAATGAGAGACTTCTCATGAAGTTAATGACTGAAAGCGGCTCTAAAAAGCGTATCTTTGATCTTTCAGAAGCACCCCGAACACCCATTGTAAACACTACTCAAGACCCCGCTTTAGACAGCGTTTTTGAGCCAACATCTGGCGATCTAGGGACGCCTCAAATTAGCGGTAGTTTTAGTGAAGAAGTTTCAGGTCTCTTCGGGAATCAACGGCGTATAGCCAATAGCGCCGCAAACTCTGTCATTGCTGAAATCCCGGCTACGCCTCAATCGTCCGACAACTCAACATCTGGCTCCAGCAGCCCATCAAGGCAAAAGCATGTCCAGCCGCCACCTCAGCTCCCTGTTCCTGTTTTGCGCGGCCATGGCATCGAACCTGATTTCTCTGCACTTGCTACACATATGCGCACAGCATCGCAAATGCTAGCGCAACTGGAGATCACCACACGTAAACGGCCTAAGCACGAGGTCGAGGCAATTCGTGCCAAGATTATTGCCAGCATGCAAAGCTTAGAAGAGCAGAGTTTTGACACCAACGATGAAACTGGCCCTACATTTGATACGATCATGGCCAAATCAGTTGTGCCGTCAGCTTCGGATGCCCCGACAGATCTCGATGAGGAAGTCGAGCCCACCGATACGGCACGTGGTGAGGCGCGGATGGAGAACGACTTTAAAACCGGTGGTATTCAGGGTAAAGGCGACCGCGATGACCCCAGTGCGGCCGTCTTTGGAGAAGCATGGCAAGTTAAAAAGGCGCGTATTCAAAAATCATCGCCGTATGGCTGGATGAAGAACTGGGATCTTGTATCTGTCATTATTAAGACAGGCGCCGATCTTCGCCAAGAAGCTTTTGCCTGTCAGCTGATCAGTGCTTGCGACAAGATCTGGACAGATGCTAAAACTAAGGTCTGGGTCAAGGTCATGAAGATTCTAGTCACAGGCGAGTCGTCTGGTCTGATCGAGACAATCACCAATGGCGTCTCTGTGCATTCAATTAAACGCAGCCTGACACTAGCCATGGAGCCCTCTCCAAAACGTCGCATTGCTACCCTGAAAGACCACTTCGTCAAAGTCTTTGGGCCACCTAAAAGTAAAGCTTACAAAGCTGGCGTTGATGCTTTTAAACGGTCACTAGCAGCATATAGTGTGATTTCGTATGTCTTTCAGCTCAAGGATCGCCACAACGGAAATATCCTGATTGATAGTGAGGGCCATATTGTGCACATTGACTTTGGCTTTATGCTGTCTAACTCACCTGGATCAATGGGCTTCGAGGCTGCACCTTGTAAGCTAACTCAGGAATACGTTGACGTTCTTGGTGGGCTAGAAAGCAAGGCTTTTGCCGACTACAAGAAGCTTTGTAAACAAGCTTTCCAAGGTGTGTTTAGATCCGGGCCACATGGCACCCCCCCCCCTCCCTTTTTTGTTTCTTTTCGGAAGGACTGCTTTTAACTAATCTTGGCTACAGCCCTACGTCGCTCGGCCGACAACATCATTGACCTAGTAGCTATGATGGCAGCTGAGTCCAAAATGCCGTGTTTTGCCGTCGGGATAGGCCCTGTCACATCTGCACTACGGCAACGATTCCAGCTGCAGCTGAGTGCCGAGGCCGCAGAGAACTTTGTCGAGACAGACATCATCGGCAAGTCAGTTGGCAGTTATTACACCCGTCTGTAAGTTTCGCCTGAATCTATAGGGATCGCTTGCATGGATACTAACATTGAGGCCTAGATATGATACGTTTCAGTACCGAACACAGGGAATTTACTGATCTTTATCTTTCCTTCGTTTCCCTGTTCTATTTTTTACTCTTCCTTACATGTTGTTTTTTTTTCTCGTCTTTTTTTTGGGCTGTCCACACTACAATGGGATACACACACTTATACATTACATACACACTATACCACACTAACGTCTGTTTTTCTCCTGTCAAATTCACCTGTTCATGTGCCTTTCTTCCTATACAACATCACGTGTCTTTACGAATTGTGGTTATAATGAACTTTAAAACGAGTTATTGAATAGAGAGGCCAGTTTTACAAACCCATCATGAACCCAACAAAATTACATCACACCAACCTACTTCTAAGACAACAAAGTGTGAAGTGTGACAGCAGGGACATAACAGAGCGTTTCTTTAATTGAGACTTCGCAATGTTTAAGAATGTCGTGGTAGGGTTGTTTCCACCGTGCAACACGATGATCTAGTTGCTATGCCAACGTCCGTGCTTGACTTATCAGTATAAGTAGCTTCAAACTTCCCAATCTAAATCGCCAGTCTCTCTGCTTACCACTCTACAATACACCCTCGTCTACTTACTCCCTTCTTACCGCCTTATTCGTACTAACAATCATTGCTTCCCGTGTATCCAATTTATTCTGCTTCACAATGGGTAACGCGCTCTCCCTCATATACCCAATCTCAGCCGTGAATGACGATACAGATCCGCGATATGTGGTCCCGGGCGTCGACATGACCAAGGTCACACTCACAGAGTCTGACCGCTGGGTGCTTAGATTCAGAAGCGATGCTGAGTTCCCCACGTTATCATGGGAAACTCTTAGAGCTAGTATAGGTGGGTTAGCCTTAATACGAACGCCACATGCCAAATGCGAAGCTAACATGACGCGATGGCTCTTGAAGAACAAAACGATCTCAATAGACTACAACGAACACCATCGGAGCTGAAACGATACTTGAAATGGGGCCAAGACACGCGAGAGGTGTACGGCTCTGTGATAGAGTACCTTCTACACCATCGTTTACCAGCAGCCTGGGGCCGACCTCCATTTGCTTTTGTTTCCGATATCCCGTTTTTGGAAGAAAGCGACTATTGTATCCTTACCAACGAATGGCCATATGCCTTAGACCAAGGTATCGTGCATGTTGTCGTATGGACTCGGTCACCGATTGAAACCGACAATGTCATTGGAGACATGACGCCGAGGAGCCGAGCAATCGTGGATGCCTTCATTGAAAGAATGTTTAGGGCAAAAGTTGGCGATCAAAATGTGCTTTGGTTTAAGAACTGGACAGCCCTACAGAGTGTCCGGTCATTAGATCACGTCCATGTACTACTAAGAAATGTCGATCAAGGACTGATCAATGAGTGGACTGGCGGAGTGGTGACCCCACACATGCTGGCACTCCAGAAATAGGGTCTAGTTGTGTTCACGCATCTACATGATCATGCATCAGTGGAAAGAATCACGGAGTGAGAAGCGTATTTTCTATGTTCTAGTGTAACGTCTATCTTGATGTTTGTTCTAGGTCCAGTTTCAGCCTCAGGCCTTGCGTCGCTGCTTGCGACTCTGCGTGGGAGCCATGTCATTCATGTCAGCACCCATGGGCTGAGGGTTTCCCATGCCCATCAAGGCCCTACCAGCCGAAAGCAGGCCATAGGCCTTGTACAAAGCAAAAGCTGGGACCAAAGACCAGATGACCCAGGCACCATTGCCAAAGATGAGGACCAGAACCAGGCAGCCCCAAGTGACCCAGATAGTGTCGAACATAGAATCCATCAGGCCAGATGACGAGAGATCGGAGCCGGGAGAGCGCAATGCACGGGTGGCTGGGTCGTAAGTTGGACGGCCGGTCTTTTCCATAACGATCTGACATATGAAGGCTGGGGTGGAGAGGACTGCATAATAGACCAGAGACCTCTTAAATAGCGTGAGGCTCAAGGCAAGAAAGAGGCCATTGAAGACGGCAGAGAGCGTATGCAGGTTTTTGAGTGTGCTAATATTGGCCTTGGCCATGTCTTTCTTTGCTTTTTGGGCCATAGTGGCAAGCTGCGAGGATGGGTAAAAAGGTAGGAGGGAGGGCGGCGGTGATGGCGGATCTAGTATGTGGTGAGCGCCGAGTAACTCTCATGCCATCCATAGGTTGAGTGGTCAAAGCCACAAGAAGTCAGTTCAAAGAGCCACCTTGTACTAGACACTTGTGACTGACTAAGCCATTTTGTTCGCCCAGCAGGGGTTAGGGTTCTTGTGCTGGCTGAAATAGACTGGCCTTCTTAGCTCATGCCAACTTTGGCTTTGACCCTTTGTGCCAGGTACAAGTTTCGCTTCCGGGGCAACAGGTGCAAACAAAGCAAAATAATTGAGCCAATCATAAGTGAGAACCCGATATTTTGGCACCGGCAACTCAGTCACACAATTCACGCAACGTCTGTTGATTTCGCGCCGAGACGTCAAGCGCTTTTGTGGTTTTCTTTTGTTTGTTTCCCGTAATTTTCATGTTACCAAGTTCTAGAAACTCACGAGAGCATGTCTTGCTATTGAAGGCATCAGGCTCTACTTCTTTCACCTACATCTCTGTGTGATCGTGTAGGTACTTGTCTCTTTTGACACCTTTGCTCTTTCATTTTTATGGGCTGTGCCAAATCTGAAATCTCCTTTTGTCGTTTGTGTTTTGTCCTCCTTTGAAGCAATTGCCAAAACAACAGGCTGATAGTGAGGCACCCCACCAACAATAAACCCTCCTTCCTAATCTTCATGAACTGAGCAAGTCCAGCCTACATACTATTTTTCAGCATCGCCGCTTTCTTTTTTTTTTCCACATCATCGTGCCTTGCTTTCTAATTGCTTGGGCTCATTGTGTCCCCTTCCCCCTTTCATACCTTTTTGTTTCCTCTTTATCTTCCTTTTCATCCGTTTTTACCCTCATTTCATCAACCTCTTTGCTCGCCAGTTCCTCAGCACTAGTCGCCATTCCAGCATTGCCTGGAATATCTGTTTGTTGATTTTCTTCTTTCTCTTTTCACTTTGCTTTACCCGTATCTTTTCTCTCTCTACCGTCATTGATTTGCCGGCATCAATACTCTGCATCACTCTTGTTTGTGTCCCTTTCCGTCTTGCTTTGTTGCTTCCCAGCTCCGTCCCCCAGCTTGTTGATAGGTACGATTTCTTGTGTTGTCGCTCCGCAGCGCATAGTCAACTTGAGATCGTGAATCTTGCCACCAACATACAATAGCAATGCTTCATCGTTTGAGATATGGACTAACTGACTCGCGATGGCTTCCATCAGACTTGAACAGGCTAGCGTCATTTCAAAGACTTTTACGGTCTCAAACACGTCGATTTTCCGATCCGCTGCGATTATTCCCGGTAATATTTGGCCGAAATCCGTTGCACCATCTTGCGCTTCATCGGGATCCGAATCATACCAACCTAATCGAACTGCACCTCATGGCTCGGGACTGCTAGTCCATCGTTGAAACTTCTATCTCGCTTCACTTTTCACTTCGTCATGGCACCCTCCAACACAGCCATCTCGGGTTGTCTGCGCCAGGTCGTGTACTATCATCTGGACAATTTCTCCTACGAGAACGCCCTATTCTTTGCCGAGAAGCTCAGCGCCCAAGACCCCAGATCACCAGATTCCTCATACCTTTTAGCCCTCGCCCATTACCACAATGCCGACTTCCGCAGCGCCTACGAAGTAAGCAGAAGCCATGCTGCGCGAGGCACAAACATTTGCTCAGCTTGGATCTTTGCGCAGTCTTGTTTGCAGCTAGAACGCTGGCGAGACGGCATCAATGCGCTCGAAAAAATCAGGAATGTTGTAGTTCAACGCAACAGCATTGGCCAGCACAGCGCATCTATTAGGGCACCTCATCCCGATTTAAGCTCTGTCCTGTGTCTTCTTGGAAAATTATATCGTGGATATGATGACAAGAAAAAGGCAGTGAACTGCTTTGAGGAGTCTCTCAAGGTGAACCCGATGCAATGGGACGCCTTCACAGCTCTTTGCGATATGGGGGTTAATGTCCGGGTACAAAACATTTTTCGAATGTCCGACACGTTGATACAGAGTTTTGATCCTAACGTCGACGACTCAAAACCAAATGATAACGTCCTCACGCGGAAAAACACCAAGAGCCTTGTCTCTGACTCACATGATCCATTTGAAACCGGAATTCGTCCACCAGATAGTAGCTTTGGTGTCTACCAGTCGGAGAATGGCACCAGCGACTTCTTGTCAAAGATTGCCGCCGCGCGCTCAAAGCTTGGTGTTTCATCTAGCAATACCATCGCCGTATCAAACCCTGAAGGCCTGGAGACGCCGCCTAATTCGAACGCATCTTCTGATAATTCTAGAGCCCCTTATCTAGATGCACCCTCCGTTGCGGGCCGACGATTACGAGAGAGGAACGCTGATTTAGGAGGCACAGAGGCACCTTCCAAGATGATGTACCGTCTAGGAGCGACGAAACGAACAACTAGATCCCAGGACAAAGCAGAGCAACCAATAGAGGTTTTCGAAGCACCCTCGGCACCTGTTAGTTCAAGGTATGCTACAACTGCGGCAGAGCGGAAGCGCACTGTCTCAGGACACCCTGTTCGCCCACCTTCTGCTGCAGCAAATCATTCAGACGAGCCTCCAGCCGCACCACAAAGGAGAAGCGCACGTCTGAACATGTTCAGACCAACGGCCTCAAAGGCAAACTCATCCTTAACATCAGGCGTAAATGCTACGAGAGAGCTGAAGAAGCCTCGACCTACAATTTCACGCCTGATAAGACCGGATGGAACCGGGGCAAGCGTTGGTCGGGTTGTTAGTGGTAACCGCAAGCCAATTGAGGAAAACATGATGGATGTGGAGATGACAGAAGGCTCGCGGGGAGCCAAAGACAAAGAGTCAGCACCGGCAGTTGCTCCTAAGGCAACAACCGAAGTGGATACACTGAAGATTGAAGAATCATTGAAGTGGCTTCTTGAACTTCTCCGAAAAATTGCTACTGGCTATTCCGAGCTTGCCCAGTTCCGCCCACCTGAAGCGGTACATGCCTTCCAAACTGTCCCCAAAGTCCAGCAGGAGACACCGTGGGTTCTGTCACACTTAGGCAAGGCTCAACTGGAGCAGTCTGCTTTCATTGAGGCCGAAAAGTGCTTTAGAAAGCTCCGCTCTATTGCTCCAACTCGACTGAAAGACATGGAATTGTATTCTACCATTCTGTGGCAACTCAAGCGAGAAACTGATCTCTCATTTCTTGCCCATGAACTGATCGACGTGGCCTGGCATTCTCCTGAGGCATGGTGCTCTCTTGGAAACGCCTGGTCGCTTTCCCAGGATCACGAGCAGGCGCTTCGATGCTTCAAGCGTGCGACTCAATTGAACCCCAAGTTTGCCTATGCATTTACATTGCAAGGACATGAGCATATGGACAACGAAGAGTATGAAAAGGCTCTTACGGCTTACCGACAGGCCATTGCTGCCGATCGCCGTCACTACAAGGCATACTTTGGTATCGGCCAAGTTTATCGGAAGCTGGGTAACTTTGAGCGTGCCTTCATGCACTATCAAATTGCAGCCAATATCAACCCATCGAATCCTGTCTTGCTGTGTGCCATTGGCACTGCGTTGGAGAAACAAAAGAATGCTGCAGAAGCCCTGATATACTACAGCAAGGCCACTGAACTGTTTCCTAAGGCTACTGACACGAGGTACAAAAAGGCACGCGCGCTGATGACTCTTGGGGAGATGGATGCTGCCCGGAGAGAATTGTTGATTCTCAAAGATCAGGTTCCGGATGAAGCACCAGTTCATTTCCTGCTTGGCAAGCTGTACAGGAATATCAACCAGAAGCAACTTGCCGTTAGACATTTTACTAACGCCTTGGCCCTTGATCCAAAGGTAGGAGAGCAAATGCTTATTCACATGTAACTTTTGCGCATTTCACTAACACTTACTAGGCTTCGCTACAAATCAAGGAGGCAATCGAGACTTTCGAGGAAGATATTCAAATGGATGATTCTATTTCTTGAACAAAACGACACGTTAATCTCGTAATAATGGACTTTACGACACACTCTCTTAATGTTATACTCAACGCCCGTCTTGGCGCAGCCCACGTAGCCAACTTGTGGTTAAATGGAATCCAATTTGGCTGTTTGTTTTATTGGGCTCTTGTTTTCATTTACGCTTTCCTCATTCGCCTGTTTTCATTCTTTTTGATTTGCACGCTCAATGCATATACCCAGCGGCCCCCTTTTTTCTCTTTTCATTCTGAGCACATCCAGTGTTTCAGACAGGCATACGCATACTTGCACAAAAAACGGAAAAGATACCTTTGATACCTCATAGATCTTGGAAGAAACGAGTCAGTTTCTTTTTCACGCCTCAAAAGTTATTGTCCTGATGATGATTGGCTGAGTTTCACGTTTGTATTGAGATGTACTGAACTTGTAGATATTGATGGACGTGTGGTGTGTTGAATCATGCGAAAATGATGGAGAGAGCCACGACTGCAATTATTTTAGCTAGAAGCCAGGTACCCGATTAGCTTTTCTCTAAAAGCCAACCGTCTTCGTTATCTCATGTGCTGTTGGTTCTCCTGGTGCCCTGTCGCGTCATCTAAAAACACATGGCTACAAGACGCGTCTTCACTGGAGGACATGACGTTTGACGTGTCAGAAAAAAGCGCGAGGCTGGCTGTTTAATTTCACCCTAAATGGCAATTTCGAGCCAGCAACGATTTTTGATTGGCTTATAATAATAGCGAGTGAGGGAGTAGGATAGGGTGTTGCTGGTCCAACTTGGAGATTGATCAACACGATAGCGAGCCTGCATCAGGAAGAATCAAGGCCCTTAATCTTTTAGTGTTTTTGAATACCTATGTGAGATGTCCATAGAGGTTCTCAAATGATTCTTTAGTGTGAGATTTCAGACGACAAACGCACGAGAACTACTGTAGACAGACATTGCCTTCCTTGGCTTAGCGCAGCATTTTCTTTGTGCTGGGCGGGTTCCATGCATAGCGTAGCGTTCTAACAAGCTTGGCTGCCCTGTTACTAGAGAGAAAACTGGGGGTGAGCAGGAAAGACAGGAACGTGAACCCCTTCACCGATGGCCGTGTTTTGTGTCTGCGGTAAAAAAAAAAAAAAGAGCATAAATTCCGGTTCCTGCCTTTGCTTGGATAGCTGGCTGATTTTGGCTATTGCTGGTGGCCCCTGATACGTATTTAATGACCAGCCCCAAGCACACGCTAACCTCCCCCTCTTTTTTTTCCTTCTTTCTTTCTCCTTCTTACTTGCTGTTCTCTACTTGATCGTGATATTAATCAAAAATTTGGACGGTCATCATTACTATTTTCTTTTCCCTTTTTCGCTCAACTTCTCTTAATTTTTTCTCAATTCTATCATAATGTCTGGACGTAAGTCAACAATCATTTCGTTTTTGTTCCATTTTGTTCTACTTTGATAGTTTCATCTCTATGGGCGACTGCAGAGACGCGTTCTTAGCTATGACGCGATGCGATGTTTAATGCCATTTTATCTGGTTACAACACATCTATCAAAATACCTCCAGTCAATCGTTGTCAAATACTAACGTCTTCAATTAACAGGCGGTAAGGGCGGTAAGGGTCTTGGAAAAGGTGGCGCCAAGCGTCACCGCAAGATTCTTCGTGACAACATTCAGGGTATCACCAAGCCTGCCATCCGTCGTCTCGCTCGTCGTGGTGGTGTCAAGCGTATTTCTGCCAGTAAGTACATGTGTTGATCCTCTCGCTCCCCATTGACTAGCTTTGTATCTAACAACGCTCTTCCTCCAGTGATCTACGAAGAGACTCGTGGTGTCCTCAAGTCCTTCCTTGAGGGTGTCATCCGTGACGCCGTCACCTACACCGAGCACGCCAAGCGCAAGACCGTTACCTCGCTCGATGTCGTCTATGCCCTCAAGCGCCAGGGCCGTACCCTCTACGGTTTCGGCGGTTAAATTAACCTCCCGATGCTATGTTTACGGAGTTGTTTCTTTAGCTTTACGGGTACTTCATTATTCGGTCGTGGCGTAACTGCGGGAAGAAATCATCCCTCAATACTCTACCCACAGTTATTGTTTTGTGTTTTGCCGAGGATAATCGTCTTCACTTGGGGTTTATTGATGTGATGCTCTACTCCATGGGCATTGTCTTGTCTTTGTTTTATTTGCGTTCTTTCACCCGACTTCGCAAAGTCGTGTCCTTCTCTTTCTGGCTTTCACTTTCTTGCAACACATCTACCATCGGCGTTTACGGGGGAGGATTTTCACAACACAACTACTAAGAAATGAATTATTAAGTTTAACGCGTCTCCGGCGGTTGAGTCAAAAAGGTTCCCCTAGTGTCTCTGTCCCTGTAATGAGTGCAATTATGTAGACAGTATGAACATGAAATTTGGCACAATGCATGTATTCAGGTCTAGTGCAATTGTCTCCCTAACTCCGGTCGCCAGTCAAAATTGACATGTACATACAAACAAGTGAAGATGAAAAGAGAAAACCAAGAACGCCATTTCGAACCCACCCACCCCCCTTGCATTACATACGTGTGCTGACATCCGGCACCACTGTCATAGATATTTACGGCCAGCAGCCGCGACTCGTTGGCGAAAGATGTTGCTGGTAACTTGTGTGTTGACCTGGTAAAAGGGGTTCATTATGGCCTTGACCCAGTTCTCGTAGACTTCGAGGAAGAAGCTCTTGATAGCTTCTTCAGTGGCGATGCTGGTAGGATTTGCGCCAACAGCGGCCGAGGACGATCGTGAGGATGAGGCAGGCTGTGAGGGTTGGTGGAGGAGCAGGAAGCGCACGTTAGCGCCAGTGATGAAGCAGGAAACGTAGTTGTTGAAGAAACGGTCGATGCATTTTAGGTACCTAGCCCAAGAGGTATGGCTGTTAGAAAACGGAAAGCATGGGGGTGGGTGGCTGCGCTTGAGCTGAGTTTGATATTTTTATTCTCACTCCCATATAGCTGTTCTCATTCATGCAAAATTAGCAGATGAGTAATGGCGTGTGGTATACGTACATCTGCCCTGTCGACCACTGGACCTCTTCTACAATGTCTAAGCTGCTATGGAGAATGAATTGGTTTAGGTGGTACAGCTGTTCGTTGAAGCGTGGGGTGCCATCACCACCAAGTTTTGATGTGCCGAATTCATATTCGAATAGTGGATTGTCCGATGTGCCCACAATGGCAAAGTAGTACGACATTGTGGTGGTTCTGAATGGGAACGCCGACAAGAGTGGTGATGGTGCTGTGGTGGTTGCGTTAGACTTGGTGGACAAAGGGCGTCGAGGTCTTGAGCGCTTAATAGAAAGTAGGTAGAGGGCAGATACAAGGCCTTATATATAGCCTCTGAGAGAAAAGAAAAGAGTTGAGTAATAATTAGAGCTACTGATCACGAGAAAGTCCTCAACAGTTTGAGGATAGTCTCTGGCTTTACGGTTGTCTGTGATGTCAAATGCTAAAGCTCATTCTAGGCGTCACTGGGGTGGTTAGCTAACTGGCACCTTTAAAGCGGGGCACCACTACATTGCCTACCCTCATTGGCTAGTACTGCTCATCTCAACTTTTTGCTTAAGCCTCAGATAATTGGTCACACTAGATTCCCAGCCGCGACGACCTCCTTCGACGGCCTGAGCGAGCTTACCTCCCTCTCTTTTTCGACGACCCGGAAATAGCACTCTCGCTTTCCGTTTCTATCCTATTCAGTCGTGATCTTTTTCTAGCTCTTGAGCGGGAAACTTGGCAATTCCTATCATGTTCGGCGCCTTCCGTGTTACCAACCCGCTCTCCAGTGGTCTGCTCTGGAAGATCCCTTGGCGGCTGTCCAAGTTCCAGAAGCGCCGGCACCGGGAGCGCCTCCGGGCTGTCGACGGCGTTGTGGCTACGTTGGATGCGGCGATGAAGCAGACAGGCCAAACCGTGGCGGCGCTGGAGCGCTGGAAGGAGGAGATGCCCAGAGAGGAGCAGATGATGCCCCGCGACAAGTACACTATGTTTGACCGCAAGGTCAAAGGCTACCGCAAAGGCATTCACAGTGAGTACAACTCAGACCTTATCAAGATAATTGTAGAGGACGCACTGTACATAGAAGCGGCCGTGTGACACTACAAGAGTCTTTGTGATCTAATGTGGACTGACATCTTGTTGCAGAGCTCCCCAAATGGACAAGAGTATCCCAACGTGTGAACCCTCCTGGCTACTGAGCAGTTTGGAAACAGTTCATTACACACTCTGTCTATCCCACTTTCCTCCTTTTTCCCTATCCTGATCCTGCTCACTGCTCGCGGCTCCCGGTCCGCAGATACTACCAACTGTTCCGTGTATATGGACACTGCGAGTTCAATCTGACGACATGACTCTTGTTACTTTGTACAACGTTTCCAACATCAACATTGACGATGTCCTATTTATCTTGATGGCTACAAAAGTCTGATCTTGACTCTAGAGTCTAGATCGTTTTCTGTAGTATCACCAAGAGAAGGCTTCTTGCCGCCACCATGTACTATTACCAGCTTCCCCTTTGGAGGCCAAATACACACAATGCATCTCTCACTACTGCTGTTGTCATCTTTTTGTGCAGAAACTCAAAAATTCATTGCTTATTCTATATCCTGAACCCAACATGACTAAAAAAAAGAAAATAAACGCCTCTCCATTCATTTGAAAACGAAGGCACATAAACAAAGATCAAGCCATCACCTACATATCATGAGCCACGAACCCCGATGACTTTTTTGTCCAGGCATTTGTTATCGTGCTCGTGCTGCTACTACCGGCTGTATCTCTCGTAATCCTCTTCCGTCTCACGTCCACGGCGCTCGTGGTCACGCATGCGCTCGGCCTGCAGAGAGCGGCCCAGGCCGCCGCGGCCCTCGTCGAAATCATCGCGGTACTCGTCGCGGACCTGGCCGCCGGACTTGCCACGGCCAAACTGGCGACCCTCTTCGAAACCAGGATCAAGGTCGGAGCGAATTATGCGCTCGTCTAGTTTAGTGCCGCCAATGTACTTCATGCAGTCAAGGGCGTCCTGGTGCGTGTAGTATTCGACAAAGCAAAAGCCGCAAGGTGTCTTAGTGAAGCGGTCGAGGCCCATGATGATGCGCTTGATCTCGCCGCACTTGGAAAACAGCTCATAGACCTGCTCTTCGGTGGTGTAGAAGGACCTATTACGCAGTAACGAGTGGTAGTCAGTCATCTGGCGTTGTGCGATGGAAAATTGAGAAATGGCGACTTGGGCTTACAGGTTGCCGACGTATAGAGTGGTAGAATTAGCTAGAGGATCCTCAGTGGGCTCGGCTTTGGGTTCGGGAGTCTCGTGGTCTCCTCTATGGTGTCTCTTCTTGGACTTATAAGGCAAAGAGTGTGGTTAGCAAGGCAAGCCCTCCTGTTGTTGCAGCGGATTCTATCAGTAAAATTTGACAGGCGCATTGGTTTGATGCTCTTACCTTGCTGATATAATACGCGCTCGGCTGGTCAAGCCGCTCAACGGTGATGCTGTTGCGAGATGGGGCCATAATGATTATGGGGGCTGAGATAAAGTATGTATAGAGCTTAAATGTAGGACAGCAGGGCGTGAGTTGTTGGGCAAGTTAAGCTTCATGATAAAATAGAGCAGACTCAGTTTGCTTGTCGATGCTATGGAAACGGCAGGCGCGCTTGTTCGCACGGCTAATTACCGGGAAAATACGCCACCAGCTCCACTTAATCTTTTAGCATAACTGAACGCGATCGAGTTCCCAAGCTTAAACAAAATATTTCTGAGTAACAGACAAGACAGGAAGCCTGACAAAGACATCAACGCACAGATGCTCAGCGTTGAGGAAGAAATAGAGAGCAAAGGGCAGGCAGCTACAAACACTTGAGTGTCATTCTTTTCCTATAGCCTTTCATCGCATTCGTCAGCTCTGTGGCTAGTAAAAAGCCCATCCTTTTCCCATTCTGCGCCATCATCACTCAAGCAAAAACAAGCCTTAACTTGACTGCAGCTTGTCCAGCTTTGATTTTTGGTCGCACTTTTGCTGCGCTCTGTCTTGAACCTGCATCGGCTCAAGCAACCTTCCTGCTTTGTAGTCCTCGATTTCGTCTTCTCGGGCGAATTCGCCGTTCTCGATTCCTCCAACCCCGATCCCGACTTCACATTCTCTATCCAACACCCTTAGCACCCTCCGAAAGATGCCCAAAGTCAAGGCATACACGCCGTCCTACCTAGCGACTGGTGCTCCGGGAAATGCCTTGTTTGCTGCTACCAATGAGCCCTGTTCTCCATATGCTTCCAAGAAGAAGCAAAACGCCAAGTCACCCCAAGCCGGGCCTCGTCGCACCATCGCTCGTCGCGGCACTGAGCTTTTCGTGGCTCGTGGCCGCGAAATACGATGGGGCGATCTAGCATACCTCAAAGAGATGCAAGAAGATCGCAGAGCAAAATCTTCAAGGCGCAGTGTTCTAATCAAGCGCGAGGACGATGACGGTGCTACGGCGGCCAGCACCAGCCCCGATGAGTTCGGCAGTGGCTACCGAGTACGGCCATCCAAGTTCCCATGCTCACGTTGTCATGAATTCCGTAGCTAATCCTTCTTCCGCTGTTCCTGTAGACTATCAAAGCCCCCGTTGCCGACGACATCCGCCAGCTCATAATATCGCCGAATAACAACTATGTTGCCGTGGTCACTACACACACATGCCACATCATGGTCATTCCCGACTCGTCTCACCTGACATCCGGCGACAGCGGCCCTATCAAGCCCAAGATATGGACCCTCGGCCCTGTCACTCACGTATCTTCCAAGTCTGCTCTTGCCTCCGTGCTGTGGCATCCGCTAGGTGTCGATGGCGGATGTGTTGTGACAGTGTCAGAAGACGCCATTGTGCGAGTATGGGAACTCTCCATGACGGATCGCTGGTCGTTTGACCAACCCACACTCGACATTGACTTGAAGAAACTGGCTGATGGAGTTGCCCTCGACCAAAATTTTTCTGCCTCCGTATCAGCCACCAACACGGGCTTTTCGCCTGACTCTTTCGAAATGGAGGTTGCGGCCGCCTGTTTCTCGTCGCGCCAGTCTGGCGGCTGGTCGCCATTTACGCTGTGGATTGCCATGCGTGAAGGCGATGTGTATGCTCTGTGTCCTCTACTACCCCAGAAGTGGTCCGCTCCTCCAGCCTTGATACCCTCCCTATCAGTTTCCATAGTGGAAAAGCTAGGCACCATCGAGGATGATGTCGAGACATCAGAGTATGAACGCCTTCTAGCCCAGCAGCAGCTAGCTTGGATGGCAGAAATCGACTCGCAAGAGCCGCAGCTTGTAGAAGCTAGCCCTGGAGATCCTATTATCGAGGTCTTTGCCCGGCCTTCGAAACCTGGTTCTTGCCCTCGCCTTCAGGGCCCCTTTGATATATGTGCAGACCTCAAGGACCAAGACGACATTGACTGCGAGTACACCGATATCATGGTCATTGGTCCTAAGGTTGATAGCGAAGAGCTCATGTATGGCGAGGATGTGGATCTAGTGACCGAAGGGACAGAACATGAAGGCCTTTCGCTTTCGGTCGTTTGCTTGCTGTCTACAGGAGGCCAGGTCAAGGTATGCCTTGATATCGATGGTGTCGAGGCCCAATGGCTACCCCCCAAGCACAAAACCCGCCTAAGCCATCTGGCAGATCAAGTGCCCGAGCCATCACTTCTGCTGTATCAGGCCATGGATAGTATGAACACCACGGAATCTAACCCCGACAGCTGGCCAGTGTTTAGCACTGACGTCATGTCCAAGTACGCGTTCTATGTCACACACAATGTTGGCATAACGTATTTTTCTCTAGCGTCGTGGGTGTTCCGCCTAGAAGGCGAGCTTCAGGAGCCTGGGGCCGGCTCCGAGTTCCGCATTGGCCTACTTGTCACAGGCCACAACTCGACTCGTGAACGCCTTTACGTTGAAACCTCTTCCCACAGCCCCAACTATCTGTCGGCGTGTGTTGCCATTGACGATCCTGATGTTGGCTATGGAATTATCTCATCAACGCCCTACGAGCCCGTCGTCCTTCTGTTTGAGCTGCCGGAGGAACAGCTTGCAGTCATCCGCCAAGAATCCCCCGATACCACTGACCCTACCGAACACCTACCGGAGCCGTCCCCCCAGCCCCTGTTCACCTATGAGCCTCGTCCTGCATATACCCCTTCGCAAGCGTTTGGGCAGTTATCTTTGCTTCCCATGTTCCTCGAACGTCTCAAGACTTCCAATCAGCGTGTGACTCTAGGCCAGGGAGTGCGCCTAAGCCCAATGACGCTACAAGTCCTCACCAACGTGCACAAGATTCTCAGCGACGAGACTCACTCATTGGGTCTTGCAGCCTCCGATCTCTTCCTCAAGTGCGACCGCATGCATGCCGAGATGCGCGCGCAATTGGCTAAAGCCGCCGAAATCAAGGCGCGTATCGACAAGATTGTCGGTGGGGATGAGCCATGTGACCGCATCCGTGTCGACTCACGTTTGGCACAGGCACAATCCCGCCAGATCCGCCTGGCTGAGCGACTTGAAGCCCTGCGCAATGCCAACCACGTGTCGCGTCGCGAACTGAGCACCAAGGAACGTGCCTTTGCTGATGAGGTGCAGAGTCTCAAGGCACGTGTTTTAGGGTCTGGAGAGGGGCTATCTGTCGTACCACGCCGGTCCAACGCGAATGTCACGGAGCCGTGGCAACGTGTGAACACAGTCAATCAGCTAGCTGATGAGCTTTTACGGGATGCACGTGAGCTCGTAGCTGAGCAGGAACAGCGCGATGCACGTGTCATCGCAGCAGTATCCAGCACGGCGAACATCGGCACAGCCGTGTCGTCATCACCAGTAACATCGACGCCGATAGGTGGTGAGAGTCCAGCTAGATCAGGGACTCCGGACTTGCGCATTCCGCCGGAGTTACGCAAGACCCGTCTACAGCAAGTCAAGACTATGTTGACACGCGAGACGGCGTTGATTGAGGCAGTGACGGCGCGTTTGGAAAGATTACAAACTGAAGTATAGAGAGGTAGCTAGCAAAGGTGTTATTTTTACCCAGGGGATTAGAAAGACGCTAGTCGCATGAGCTGGGCGACATTGTGTGACGGCTAAAGGGCGCACTGGGTTGGGTAGAGATTAGTGTATTCATTTACATGCAAGGGCTTTGATGTCAAGCTATTTGCATGTGAGGAAGGTGATTTAAGAGCGCTCAGGCAACACAACATCCTCAATAGTGCGGTTGGCAAAGAATAGCAAGATTTTACCCCAAACGAAAGAAATGGCGAAATTATTTAGCGACACTAAGCACTCTAGAGACTTCGTATACACAATTATCGTAGTTGAGAATCATCGTCAGTCCAGTCAACCTGATGTCTCCACAATGCAGGCCATAGCCTGGGCGATGTTTCTGCCGACGAAAGCCGTTGCCTCTGGGCAGGGTGCTACATATGGGCCTAGCGCATTCTGGCTCTGCAGCCATACCGAGGACCGCGGCACGATGATATCGAGCGCGCATCTACTGCGTTTTCTTCATCGTTCTACCAAGAGCCACAGCACCAGCGGCTATCTCACGCGCACATTGCCACAGAAAAACTTGCAGCCAGCACCATCAGCTTCCAGTCACACGCAACAGAATGGGAGGGCACTCAACTGCTTGGCACAATGGCCCACGGGATATTGCAGCCGGCATAGTACACCCAGAAGTACAGAAACTCCGGGCGGCTGTGGCTACGGCCAGTAAACGCATGCTCTACATAGCACGTCGAATAATACAGCACCACGCCATACAGGTGGCCCATAGAAACTAGTGTAGTCAGGAGGATACGCAGGGGACTGCGAAGCACAATTGCAGCTACGACAGCAAGGCTGAGCGGGCCCCAAACGAGCTGTGGGTGGTGGCTTCTAGTGTTAGTACCAAAACTGATGAGACGGCAAGATGAAGGGCGGGATAACGTGCCGTTGTGACAGTCTCAATACAGACCATAAACGGGTCAGATACCAGGTATCGAGAGTCAGACAGGCCGTATTCTTTCCAGAGCTGCGCAAACAGGTCCTGTCTACCAGCCAAACTGCGGTGGAAAAGCACAAAGTATCCTACCCGCACAGCCGCTACCTATTAGCCTTTTGTTCCTAAATGCCACCAAGTCTCATTCCCTTCTTACCCTCAAAGCAACAGTGCAGAAACGCGCCTTTACAGACGATGTACAGTGTCAGAAATCAGAGTCAGGAAGCAACACTTCATGGAAGAAAGAGGAGAACAAGTGAAGCAAGAGGGAAAACTCACATAGGGAAAACCAGCTGATCACCAGCATCTCTCTCATCCTCAGGTTTGGGTTCGCCCGCTTCGACACCGTCGCCACGCCAGCAAGGACACCGGCTATCAGGCCGCCAAAAGTCCCGGCAAGCAGCCACAAAGGCCATATGTTCGGCTGGTACGCGGGGATTTTCAGATCCGTGGGATAATACGGATGAGTAGACATGGCTAATATATGCAGTGCGTCTGTTGTGTGCAACACCTGTTCCGTGTGCGGATTGCTTGATGGAGAAGAAGAGGGCAAACGATGAGATGAGGGTTGAGATGCTGTCTCGGCTAGGGTTTACACTCTATTCATACTGCCAAGTAGATACATACGACAATCCCGCCCCCAAACAACTTCACCCCATGTTTCATTTTGCACTGTCAAGACATTTTCGGGACGTGAATTTATTATTTCATGCGCTATAGGAAACCGAGTTCATTACATTCGTCAAAAAGGCCTTCTTCAAAAAAACCAACCTATATTCAAGCAAAGGAGTCCATAGCCCTACGCAGTCGCTAACACAACATCGTGGACATTCTCGCCTGCCATGTACTGCGCCAACCACGCCTCATACTCAGCACGCATCAGAGCTACAAAGGCGTCCAACGTCGTCGGAAGACGCGAGTGCGAAATCGTCGTCCAATCAAGAAGCTCGGACATTCGAAAGTCACTCTCTGTGGGCATGTCCAGTGGTTCTGGGAAGAGAAGGTAGATGCACTCGCAGAAAACAGCGCGCTTGGGGTTTGGTTTGAAAGACGGACCACATCCGGTTACGGGGAACCGAAATAGGTAAATGTAGCCTATGATACAGGCCCAGGTCAGCACGGGCCGGATCATGCAAAGAGGCGCCAAGGCTGGGGTCGATGGCGGATATTTGGGTGGCGAAGCAGAGTAGGTGCGTCCAAGGGCATAGGTTTTGATGTGGTTGACAATCATTTGTATTTGGGCGCGGAGAAGCGAGAGAGCAATCATATAGCCGGTTGGCGAGGCCGGTCTTTGCTCGATGAACTCATACACAAACAGGACCGATGCCACTCTGGCTACCGGCGACATGAGATCGCAAGTATCAGCATCGAGGGAGTATGAATTTGACGATGGCGACTGGCCATTGGGGGTTGTAATGCCGGCAGCTCGTGTCTGGGTCAGCGAGCAGTGGTCTCGTAACGACATTGGGTAGCGCGTGAGCTTGTAGACAACATAAAACCATTCATCGACAAAGGAGTGCGGATCAAAGAGGATTGACCGAGGTGGGCCTTTCTTGGTCAGCATTACAGCCTTGTGGAAAACAACCAGATCCTGCACTGATGTGTCCACGCATGGGAGAATTCCCGCTGCTGATAGACATTCATGGGTAGAGAGGCGGAACTCGTCCCGTGCATGCTGCGGAATAATGGTTGATATATCTGGATAAATCCGGGGGTATTCAAGATATGGCAAACAGCCTGTTACAAAGGCGCCCATTGTGTCGGATCTGTAGCACAGCACATGATTAGATAACGGATATACGTGATTGTAAGCAAGTAGATTAGTGTAAGAGAGTGAAAGTGAAGTCTGAGTGGGTAGCCGGGTATGCGCTATTAGACACAGATACGGCATGGCGCGCAACTTACCGTCGTAGTTTGTGTATCAAATACCAGTCTGTGCTCCTGTCGTTAATGTTGTCATATGATGTTAGAAGTCTCTTGAGGCCCTTCATGTGGATATGCCAGTCGTCGTGTCGATTCATAAAGAGCTGCACACACCATTAATATACGTATAGCTAACTGGGGCTGGCCGACTTACCGAAATGAGCGCCATGGACCCAATGCACTCTAGCACATATGGCCTAGGCTTGGCTGGTGCCTTGTTTCCTTCCTTAAGGCTATCACTAACTAGTGCACACATCCGGCTAAGGTAAAAGGAAATTGAGGCCAAGAGATGGGACGGCCTCAACCCTCGACAATGCATTTCCATAAACACGCTCGAGACAATAACCATATGCAGTTTGGCCATATCCTTCATCACGCTCTCGAAAAACTCCCATGACCGGATAGGATTATGTGTCAAGATGTGCTCCATAGGAAACATAGTTTCAGGCATGCTGGCTTCAAACAGTTGATACAAAAACCTGGTATTATCCGTAGCAGAAGTGATCATGGGCAGGGCCGGCAATGACTCTGCGCTGTATGAAAATGGGTTCATAAAGACCGAAATTGGGATAATTCCATGCATATTGTCCAGATTACGGGCGTCTAGCAGACAGGATAGTACTTTCTGGTCCAGCTCGAATGTGTTGGTCGTGGAACGACCTATCTGCACGGAAGAACTCTGCTTCTTTGATGATGTAACACTGACGCTGAAGCTCGAGAAGCTCCCGTACTGCTGTATCTGCATTTTTGAGGCTGCCGCTGCGTTTTTTCGCGCCAGCCTGGGGGTAGGATCTGACTTTTTCTTTGCGGCCTTTCCTCTTTTTGCCACAGACACAGTCTCATCCCTAGGTTCGCAATGCTGAGCTGCAGTATCTCGACATGATGATATTAGCGGTAATGGTACTGTTGCTGTTGCTGTTGCAGACTGTTCCAGCGTCACAATGCTGTTAGCCGTGCAGTTTGAGGGTGGAGACGCAGTCTCAGCGTGTCCTCCGCTAGACGAGGGCACCGAGGGCCCGGGTGATGCGATAGAGTTCGGTTTTCTGGAGGTTGTGCGAAACTGTGCATTTTCTAGGGCATGCGAAGCTGCAGAGCGTGTTGGAGCTGGAGACTTTGAAATCGAAAATACGGAGAATGAACCCTTTCCGATAGGCGCAATGTTGACGCTGGCAGACAAGGATTGCTCAGAAATCGCGGGAACTGAGGAGGAGGAGGAGGACTGAGAAGCAGGAGTTGGCATCACAGCGTTGACAAAACGGGTTCCTCTGTGACGTGTCTTGGACACCTGCATGCCCCTTTTTGTTGAGACCAGCTCGCCGTCCTGCACAAAGTAATCCATAGTTATTAGGGGAGCCGCAAAGTAAAGGAAAGGACAAGTTGGCGATGGTAGTCTCTCTGGTCCTGCACGTATTTTTTGCGGGTTTTCCGGGATGTTGCTGGTGAAGAGCTAAAAAGTGAAGAGATGCGATGCGATGCGATGTGTCTGTCTAAGTATGTATTTGTGTGTTGTCTTAGGCCTTGCTGCTGCACCTAGCTCTGTTGCTGGCTCTAACACTTGTCAGCCGGGCGAGTTGATCGGCGGTTATTTCGTCGAGCCTAGGAGGAACAGACACTTTTAAGTTTGAGGGGCTAGGGCTCGTTGATCAGCAGAATTCGATTTAGTTGCTGGTTCGTGCAAGAGAGCGCATGCTGTCTATGTATAAGAAGCACAGTTAGTATCCTATTGTTATCTCCCTAACCCAAAACACAATCACGTGATCATGCCTATACATACTTCCCTAAATACCACCCCTCATTCATAGGTAGACTTGATAAACCATCATGATCTACTCCCAGCTACACGGCACCTATGCGTCTGCGTATCCAAGCCATATTTTATACGGAGACTAGCAATATAGCGCCAACTTCACCAGGAGTAGTTTTTGCAGCTTTCCCCAAGGATAAGCGAACAAGCGAATGGTAGGAGAGACTTTGTTCTATGCATACTTCTCTTTCTCTCGTCCCAGGACCGCTGATTAGAAAGCTTTGGATACGCTTGGCTTTGACGCTCTCAGGGGCCAAAAGCAAAAAAAAAAAGCAAAGGAACGAGAGGAATATGCACCTAACGTCTCAACATCCTAGCAAAAGGAGAGAAACAAACGACCCCTCTGGGGTACTGCAGCCAAGCCACAGACCAGCAAACATGGCCAGAGTAAGTCTGGGAGCAGCATAATAGCTGAGGAATATTCTTGAGACGACGAGTCGTATTGAAGACCAGATCTATTTAACTGCATTTGGCTGGGCAAGGCCACGACGTGCTGTGTAGACGATGCCTGACGCGTGATGTGGAGGTGGTGGACCTGCACGCATATATGCACATGCGCGTGGCTATGTGTATCGGCCGTCTTGATGGCAGTCTTATCGTGTCATCATCTGGTTTGTAGCTCTTCGATTCGAAGCTATTTTGTTAGTAGGCCTTTGGGCGTGTCACGCACGATGGATCTAGTAACGACATGCTTGAGTTTATGACTAGAAAAGTTGGAAAATATCAATAAAATAGAGTTTCAGCGAGATTGGTGCGCCAAAAAAAAGGACTCCACTTAAAACGACCCACTACCAACTTCACTCATCTCTCCTCTCCATTCTCCTCCTTCTCTCCCCCCCTCATAGCATAATGTAGTACTATATACTACGGAAGCACATTCTATCCGCTCTCGGTTCTCGGCTCTCCTAACCGCAGCAGCTCCCCCCCCACCCCCCCCCCCCCCCATCTAATCAGCTATAATTCTCCATTTCGCGCCATCTTGCCTCACAATGCTCACATACGCTATAATTCTAGCAGCCATTTCGGCCATCCTCTACTCTCAATCTGTACCTAAAAATCTCTCTCGTGCACCACTACCAGCCCTAAATGAGGACATGCTTGCAATACCGAGCAGCAACGACACGCTGGGGTGCCCACCTGATCAGTACTCTATTCACATCTACTCGAAGGAGCCTCTTGTTATCTACATAGAAAACTTTTTATCGGCCAGCGATCAGGAGCATCTGCTTGACGTCAGGTAGGTAGTAGCCTCAAACTCTTAGGCCTTGTCTCCTAACGTATTTCCCCTTTAAATCACGTTTCCTCTTGACTCTCCTGAGCCTCATCTACTTTTAATAGAGTCACAAGGCGCTTCTTCTAGTATCCCCTGCCGTGCGGTAATCCCGGAAGACTCAGACAAAAGAAAGGGTAGAAACAAAACCAGGAAGAGGAAGCAAAAGAGAACAAGACCTGCACAACGAGTTATATACTTCCTATGCTTCCTTGTTCTATTTTAAAACCACGTGTATACACATGCAGTGGGGAGATGAGAGGCTGGCCTCTGCTATTAATTGTCACCTATAGAGGCTCTGTTTTCTCCCGTTGCTTGCAGCTTCCAGTCTCAGGAGAAAAACGGCCCTGCGTAACCATCAAACGCCATTCTCCCCCCCGCAAAGCCTTCTTGCACTAACCGTTCCACCTTTCTTCCACTGTAGTGAGGACCTGTTCCAGCCGTCCACCATCACACATGATGGCAGGTCCACGCAAATCGACCCATCCATCCGCCTCTCTGAAGTTGCCCTGCTCCCTCGTGACCCCACCGTACGCTGCATCGAAGCCCGCGCCCGCGCCTTCCAGGGCTGGCGGCGCAACCTCTGGATCGAGCGGCTCCGCACTCAGCGCTACGGTCCAGGCGGGCATTACGGTATGCACTTTGACTGGAGCTCTGGTGCCGGTGGTTGGGGCCGCGTTAGCAGCTTCATGGCCTGGGCGCATGTTTCGGATGACATCCAGGGCGGAGGGACGGAGTTCCCATACCTACCTCGCGCCGAAGTACGCAGTGGCAACTCGTTTTGGTGCAAGTTTGTCGAGTGCGATGCGTCGCCAACATCTTCTGCGCCTGAAGGAGGAAATGAACAACAAGACATGCTTGGACACGGGCCGGCAATTGAAGGCGTCATTTTCAGGCCAATCCTTGGAAATGCAGTGTTCTGGGAAAACTTTCGCGCAGATGGCTCTGGAAAGGGATATCAGGAGACCTTCCATGCCGGCCTCCCAGTCAAGCAGGGAAGCAAAGTTGGTCTCAATATCTGGACCTGGGGAGCCCTAGAGTAAGACATGGAGTGATTTGGGAGGCGATGGTGTCCTTGGTCCGCGACTAAGACGTCGGCTCCTGACGCTACAGAAACAGGGGCCCTTTGGTGAAAGTAACAGGTAAGGTGCAAAATCTTGTTGATTAAAAAAAAGGTAAAAAACAAACTTATTATTAAGCTAAATTCCCTTGGATGCAATGGCAGGTGGCTATAGCACAATAGACAGACAAGCGAGAGTAAAGTGAAATAGATACAGCAACGGACATGGGCCAGCTAATGACTAGCCGCAGTCAAGTCACATAGAGCAATCACCGCTCCTCCTGTCATGATGTGCTATATTATCCGTGTTTAATCTGCTCAAGATTATCCCACCAAATAATCCTAAAAACCACTATCTATCGCTTAAACAGGAAGTCGAGGGTTTAGATCTAGGGAGCTAGTCATCTCATTAAACATACCAATAAGGGTTAAATGAAGTCGCCGGGGCATCAATGGGCGACAGACAGCAAGCACAGGAGCGTGTAGCACGCCTCCAACCCAAGTATTTCAAAGAGACAAGATAACAAAGAACTTCGGGAGCCACGAGATGAGCGAGGGAGGGCTAAGATAATTAATGATACACATGAATATATATATTTGTAATTTTTCTCTAGAGATTGAGGAGCAACCAACAGGGATTGGCCAGACACAGTTAATGAGACATAGAAGGGGCATGAGAGTACATCATCAAGGAAACATTTCAAACGGAAGCAACATGTGAAATGAGAGCAGCCAGAAGGCCTGCCAAAAGAGAAGTATGATTTGGCTTTTGTAGATCAGCGGAAAAAAGACTCTTGATTGCGCAACTCCAAACAAAATATAGTAAATCGAGAAAAAGAGACAAAGACACCATATTCTCGCGTGATACACCAAAAGTGACCATTGCAAGCTTGCAGAGCCGCTTCCACGTGACAACATGAAAGGGACGAGAACCCAGTGGAAACAAGTATGACCACCAAAAAAGGACAACAGTGAGAGTGACAGGAGGCTTGTGTTTTATGAGGGGTGTGGCAAAAGAGTAACGACGGTCATAAAGTGTTCAAGGGATGGCTTTTTTCCTGGCTGCCTATGCAAACAGGGAGAGAAGGAGGAAGGAGGGTATTATGAATAAGAACAGGGAGGATAATGAACGTAAGAATAGAAACAAAGAAAAGAATTTTGTGTGAGCGGTGGAATATCTCGAGAGACGTCCGGTGCATAAACGAAAACCACACAATGACTAGACACACGGGGTGATGTCCAAGCTGATGGACCCCTCCCTATATGCTTTCAACCATGTGAAGGGAGGAAATCAAAGAGGAGAGGAGAGCAAAGATGGGCGAAAGAAAGAAAAAGAAAAGACGAAGCCAGAGAAAACACAGAACAGAAGCTGGGGTTTAGATGCGGGTGTCCTTCTCCTTAAGACCACCGATCTGATCCATGTCTATGGAGTAGAACTGGGTTGTGCTCTCCTTCTCATAGGCGGGGAGCTGCTCGTTCATGGGCTCGAGACCAACAGAAGAATCACCCATGCGGACGACGACAACACGGCCACTCTGGTTTTGGCCAGTCTGATCGGCTTCATCAGGGAAGGTAATCCGGATCTCGGGTACATTGTCGGGCGAGTGGGGAGGCGAGTTGGGGTTGCTCAGCATGGGCTTGCCGTTGGAGCCAATCACCAGCACACTGGACCGACCGTGTTTGTCGGTGGTGTGAATGGTGAGGTTGTTGCCACGGGCCTCCGAGTACGAGGGCAGCACTGGGGCAAGGGAAGCTTGTCTACGGAGTTGAACCCGGCGAAGCAGAACAAGAGACGAAACCAGGCAAAGAGCAAACATAACCAGGCCAAACGCGCTGAGCATTCTGTTGAACTCGAGGGTGTCTGAAGACTCGTCCTCACTGCGTTGAAGAATAACGTGCGAAATAGAAGGCATGTTGGCGAGTGAGTGAGATTAAAGGCCTGAATGATGTTTGGCAGGGTGAAGACGAGTAGAATTGTCGTTGATAGACCAAATACGGGGAGAGGCAGGCGACAGTTGGATTATTAAATGAATGCTCAGCTAAGAGATTCACACGGGCCGGACAGACTGTAAGATGCACATGTTAGACCAATGTCTCTGCTGATTTGCTTTGAGCAGCCATGTATTGGCTTTGTTCAGCATTGCACTAATGCAATGTATTGACAGCACCATGTCAAGGCAAGCTGTGTGAAAGCGGTTGGCAACGTCATTTCCCTTGCAGCGTCGCAGTGGATTAGGGGCGAATTTGGGGGAGAAGGTACACAGCTGGGTGCCCATTGTATAGAGCAGAGAATGTTCCGCAGCGATTTGTCCGTAGGGCAGACGGCCTGCATGTCTGAGACCAAGACCACATTTAATCTAGCAGCCCAATGGAGATAACAGGGAAGGGAAAAGCACGGATATAGCTAGTTGGCTGACAGGATCTGTAGCATTTGTTTTGCATGTCATTCCAGACGCAGCGCAGACCGGCGGTTGCAAGTGAAATATATGGATTTGGGGGTACGTATATTGGAGGGCTCAATTCCTGCATCCTGTCTGACTTACCCAGGAAAGATATTTCAATTCGATAGAATGGACGATTATAAATATTAGCGTGGCCGGACTTATTACGGGCCAAGATTCTCGAACTTGATGACAGAAGGTAATATCGAGATCGCAACAGAACGCAAAGGGTAGATCAGTGGTGATATGGCGAAGATCAAGCAGGAGAGCAGCGTGTTGTGGAGTTGAAACAAGCAAAGTCGCGACGATCGACAGCGATTCCAAGGACCGGACAAGAAACGACACAGAGAAGCGAGCAGAGTGCCAATGATCCAGCGATTAAAAACGGAGTCGATAGTAAGGAACGGATGAGGACTTTGGTGAAAAGAGCCGCCTCTCAAGATAAAAAAATAAAATAAAATAAAAGGACTAAAGAATGAATAAGAAAAAAGAAAAAGGGTAAGAGAGTGTGTGGTTTAGGAGAAGAGACACAACAAAACAACAAAAACAGACGATGTTGACCTGCGCGGTTGGTGAGAAAGAAAAGAAGAGAAAAAAAAAAGAAGAGGGAAAAGGAAGAGAAGGCGAAAATAAAAGAGATCTAGAAGGCTAGCCGGCAGGAGGAGAAGGAGGGCCTGGTGCTGTGATGGCTGCCCACGACCGGGGGTAAACAAAGAGGAAGGAACGAGGATATGGGGCGTGGGTACAAGCACGCCACCCAAAATACACTGTCAAACAAGTACCAAAAAGGCACTGCTGCACCACAGCTCTGCCGCCTCAGCCCTTCTTTCTAGTGGGGCGTGGAAAGGACGATGGGGGTGTATGTGTCGCCGGAAAAGGAGGTGGAAAAAAAAAAAAAAAAAAAAAAAAAA